>JANHZU010008794.1:230945-243332 GCA_032468055.1 Acrochordus granulatus | reverse complement strand
GACAATGTTGGCTCTTCAGTTATGAAATGGAGATGAGCACTGCCCCCTAGTTGGACATGACTGAAAGGAGAAACCTTTACCTTTTAACCTTTTATCTCCCAAATGTAGATTCAGTGTAAAGTTAGTAATGATATACAATATAATGATCTGAGAACTGATTTGGCCTTCCTAAATGAGATTTTGAAGACTTCCACTTCATTTGATGGCTCTCTTCCTCTTTTTCCATTATCCATCTGTTCTCAGGTACACTTTTGCCACATTACTTGGTCTTGGCTTATGCTCACTAGTTCCTAGCCATTGGCTCAAGTTAAGAAAAAATCAGTAGTCTCTGGAGTGTACAGCAGCCAGAAATTCTTATCTGGGGAAATTTTTTGTTTCTTAAGAGGAAGTAATATGCAAATGTTAACTCTGTTCAAAATTGCTTATTCTGAAATAACATTTAAGTTGCATTTTCTTGCCTGTTAGCCTGAAATATAAGATGCAGCAAACAAATTGTGCTGAAAAAATATTTTCCTATTTTTTATATTTATGCAGATCAATTGTTCCTTCTTGTTCTTTTTGTGCTTAAACCATAGCTGTTCATTTGGAGTTCTTGGAATAATAGTGCTGATGAATGAGTATTTAGTCTGTCACATAAAAGATTAGCTTTAAAGAAAATGAAGCAAAGAAAATTACAGTGGCAAAGGTTTCTAAACTGCACTTGCACAGGAAGATGTTGATGATAAGGAAGTAGTTAAATAGTTCTATTTGGAAAGAAACTGCAAGCTGTGGTCTACACTTTATGTGTCAGCGTAATGAGGAAACAATTGATTCATAAGGTTAGTGGAGCATTGTAGGTGCTAACAAAATAAGAAATCTAAGAGAAAATGTGAAGAAGTGAAACCTTTCTCTGTGTCTCCTTCTTGTGAAGAAAGAAATGAGAAACTCATTTTTTTGCCAGAAACCCTATGGAAACTCCAAGGAGAAAGCAGCTTGAAAGTCCATTTCCCACTAAAGTTAATACTGTATATCGATGATAATTGCATACCTTCCAGTAAATGGTAATAATAAAAATAAATAAATAGACAAACTAAGAATAAATTTATGTTACAGAGTACCGGAGAAATTAGTGGAGTTACACTGATGAGAAATATGAAAACCATAATAGAATGATATATTCTGTATAGAGAGAGCAGTTATACCAAGTTTCTGATGTGGGTGAAAAGGGCTTAAGAAGAAGCCTTCAGCAAAGGTAATAAAATTAAAAATGAAAGTGATTCAGTGATTTGTAATGAAACTGATACAAAAGGAATACTGCAAAAACTGTTCCTGAGATTTGGATGAAAAGTATAGATCAAAGAGTGGAATCAAAATAAAAGCTATACATATCCAAGAAAAGTTATGAAAAGGAATTAATAATTGCTGTGAAAACATTGAAAATGGCAATGCTGAAGATATTCATGGTTCAATTAATGTTAAAATATGGATATAGTTTGGCTGTTTAATACATGTCAAATACTGAATCTTTGCCTGACAATTTGGAGAATGCTATTGTGATCTTATAAAGATAAAGGTTACCTTGCCAGTCGTGACTCATCCCTGTTTCCAAGCCGAAGAGCCAGTGTTCGTCTGGGGATGCTTCTGTGGTCATGTGACCACCTTGTACCTCGATAGCAAAAGTGGATGCAAAACCTAGAGGGCTGCTTATATCTCTCTCTTTCTTTGCTGCTTTCACTGATCATCCAGTTATGTCACTCCAGATGTTGGCAACCCTATTGCAGGAGCATTTGTTATGTGTGCTTGGGAAGATGTTCAGCAGAATTCTGATAGAAAGGATATGAAAAATGGCAAACTTGGAAATGGCATTGTGGGTTTATGCTGGACAATGTTTTTTTAGCAATCCACTGAAAAATGTAGGAATAGAGGGTTTTGAAAAGAATTTTTTCTTACTCTGGCAATCAATCCTTGAGATTCAAAAAACAACAGAGAAGTATACAGCAGCTGAAATAATCCCATGTATAATTCTCCCATGTATACTCCTTTGTTTAAACATCAGATCTTTTTTGTAAGACCCTTCTTTATATTTTTACATTTTAATAAGCTACATACATTATTATTTTACTAACCTCATATTTTGTTGCCAAACCATTCCTCCAATCACATTTTTACATTTATTAATTAACCACACTTTTAAATATGTTTATTGGATGAGCAAGATTAGTGTGAGAGGTGATGACCACAGAGGAGGAGCTGATATAAAGGACTATAGTGAGGTGGCAGTTTCCCAGAAAAGAGGGAGCACATTCTAGAAAGGAGGGCCAGACAAAAGGCAGCATAGCCAGGAGCTGAATAAAAGACAGAGGAAGACAGTAAGAATAGCCACTCCTTAGAATCTCCCAGGGTATATTCACTAAGCTGACAGTAGTAAGATTCTGAGTGTTATATGTAAGCAAATAAAGAACTGAACTCTGATTGAATTGTTCCCTGTCGTACTTGTTCTGAACCTGACAACTAGTTTTATATTTATATTTAGTACATTTTGCCAGAGTATTTAATTTTTTTCAAAAATTCCTTTTGAAAAGAAAAAGAATTTTTAAAGCTCAGTTTCAAAATATCCACACATTTTTATCAGAAGTAAGTAAGTTCAGATCTGTTAAATGTTTGGGTGGGAGACCTCCAAGAAATGTCAGTTATTAGTTATCCTGGAAAACTGAAAAATGTCTAGGAAGAAGACAAGCCACTTCTGAACTCTTGTTGTAAAAATGTTCATGAAGTCATTTGGATTTTAAACCAACCTGAAGGAGATTTCCCCTAATCTCTTTCCTTGTTAGAAATTTAATTCCACCTGCAAAGCTATGCAACCTTGAGAACTAATACATTTGAAATCTATATCTGCTGGTTACAAGGCATTAATCTAAAGGTCTTCCTATCAAAATATATATAGCATTTTTATCCACACTCTGTTAATTAGTCTTATTTATATTCATCATTTTGTAGGTTTATTTTCAATAATAGAAAATAAATGAAAAGCCCTTCATAGCAACTCAGACTCTTTTGTCAAATTATATTACAATGGCTTTAATCGATAAATCATTATTTTGCTTTTTTTTGCATGTTTCAGGGAATGGAGTAATGGAAAACCCCTTCTGCACATCTTTTATCAGCAGAAATAAATTTGAAGTGTTCTTTTCCTACAGATTTTTGCTTCTGGAAACCTATATTTAGGTTCCATTGTGATTGTAGTTTTCTTTGGGTTACAGGTAATTCTTCAAGCTGGAATTATAGTTTTAAGTTATGGCAGTCATTAAGCAGGTTACTATGTGATTGCACCTGGTTTTTGGAACATTTTTGCAGCGGTTGTTAAACAAACGTCGTGATCATTATGTGAATCCACTTAATGTTTTTTTTTTCCAGAAACTGAAAATAAATGCTGGAAACTTGTAAAAAAACCTTCAAAAATTGGCTATAAATGCAAGCCGGTTGCCAAGTGTCCAAAATGCGATCATGCACATTTTGTAATGTGTATGTGTGTGTGCCCATCAGAACTCTGGTTGTAAGTACTTTTTGGGGATACGTTGTAACTTCAACTGGTTGCTAAGCAACCAGTCATTAAGCAAGGACTACCTGTACTCAGCTGCTTGCATTATGGTTGACTTAATTCTGATAACACAGAATTGATAGTGCATTTTGTCAATTGGATGCAACTGAAGAACTGACATTTTTCAAGTTAGTAACTTGTTCTACCATATAAAGTATTGATCATTTACAGAAATTTCTTGGGGCTATACCATTTCCATTCAAGCCTGGCATTCTTTTTTATCATTTGGTCTGTTTACACACAAGGATTCTAATAAAAAGAAAACTATTTTTCTCATAGCGTTCTTTATAGCTGCTTTGATTCTCCATCAAGGAAGCTGTTTTCTCTCTGCAGTTTCCCAAAATCTTTTTTCCAACCTATTGTTATTGCTACTGTTGCTAAAATGCAATTGCTAATCAGTTTTTCAGACTGCTGAATGTTATGAATAGTATCAAAGAAGCTGCTAAGAGAGTATTCCCATGTCTGAGATGCAAAAGAAACTGCATAACTCTATACAGATTAGATTTTCAATCCAGTTGATGCCTGTCAGCTAAATACAGACTATGTGGAAGGACTTTTTGATGAAAGAATGTACACTAAGATGGAATATGGCCAGATTCCTCAATTCACCTCTTCATTCATGCTTATCTTAATTTTCAGTTGTTAAAAGTGTCAATGAAGTCAGTGCCTACTGAGTTCAAAGATTGAAATGATTTGCAGCAATAGCACAACTGTTAGTACTATTATTATAACTGTTAGCTCAAGTACTTTGGCCACATAATGTGCCGGGAAGACTCATTAGAAAAGACTGTGATGCTGGGAAGGATTGAAAGGAAGAGGAAAAGTGGATGGCAGAGGATGAGATGGATAGATAGCAAAGTCAGTGTGATGGGCGTGGGCTTGGGAAGACTCCGGGAGTCAGTGCAAGACAGGCGGGCCTGGTGTTATGCAATCCATGGGGTGGCGAAGAGTTGGACACGACTGCGCTACTGAACAACATCTAGTACTATATATTATTTGTAGAATGGGCCAGGTTTTCCTAAATTTATAAGCCAGTTGCTTATGGCAGTGTTTATCTGTTCCTTGGCTATATCCCATCTGCAATGCAATGTACATGGAGGTACATTTGAAAAGTTGCAGCTGTTGTACTTGGTGCAAAATATAGGAGCCAGTACAAGATCCAGGGATCATTTGATGCCTACAATGTACATTGATTGCCATTTGCTTAGGTGGCCCAATTTAAAATAATGGTATTAGCATTTGGAATCCTAAATGGGTGCAGACTCTGACTAAGGGGCCACCTCTCTTGGTAAGAATTATCAAAACAAACCCTCTCAGGGATGTCCCTGTTGTCTGAAGTGTATGATTTTGGATAAAAGAGAGGGCTTTTTCCTATATTGCTCCAGGCTAACTTTGACTCCATTTTCAGTATTCAGAAAATCTATAAAAAATTATTTTATTTGCTAGACTTTAAATTATTATACCATTTTATATTAATTAGATTCATTTTAACTTGTATTTGAACTTTTTATATTCTGTTGCTTTAAATGTTAGTGGTTACACCTAGGATTGGCCAAAGCAGAAAGGGAGGATGTAAATTATTGTTTTAAATAGCCACATGATCTATAAAATGTATATTATATAACAGCCTTCCAGTATTTAAAATTAAGACTATTGTGTACTCATACCCGAGTTTTTTAGATTGGGACCAACATACCTGGCAAATGATAACCTAATCCCCCATCCAATTTATTTCTTTGTGATAATTCAATTTTTTTCTTGGTTGTGGGTATATGTAAAACAAATCTCTCGGATAGTACAAATAAATGCAGGCTATAAAATGTTTATAAGTAAAGGGATTGTCATTTGGGTATTTTTTCTTTTGCATCCAAGTCTGGATTGGATCACCATGCATTAAGTAAATTGGAAGAAGATGCTGTAGTTTATATATTGCTGAATGTGCCTTCAGGATGACAAGTGCAGTTTATAAATTACATCATTCTAAAAAACATTGAATGAAGAACAAGAGATATCGTGTCTGATTTTTATTTATATTTTATTTATAAACATTGAATGAAGAACAAGAGATATCGTGTCTGATTTTTATTTATATGTCTGATTTTTATTTATAGTTTAGTCTCTGTCAGTAGGGTAATTCTTCAAAAATTGAACAGAATGGATTTGCTGTATCTGGAAAATAAAATCAGTAATAGAAAGATCAAGTTTGAAAATGAACTGGAACCAGTCAGGCAGGGTCTGTAGAGTACTAAAAGTCCTGACAGTGGCTTCTGTTGAGTTTGCTGGCATATTGAGTGCAGCATTTTAACAACATCATCTTTTAGAATTTTAAATTGTTAGCTGGAATATTGTCACTCCGCTAGCTTTGTTGTTTGTAGTGCTTCCTAAAGCGCATTTGTCTTCACACTCCAGGATGTTTGGTTCTAGATCAGTGATCACAATATCATGGTTATCAGGAACATTTAGCACGATGTATACATTTTCTGTATATTCTTGCCACATCTTCTTAATCTCTTCTGCTTCTGTTATGTCCCTGTCATTTTTGTCCTTTATCTTGCCCATTTTTTCATGAAACATTCCCTTGATATCTCCAATTTTCTTGAAGAGATTTCTTGTCTTTCCCAGTCTATTGTTTTCCTCTATTTCTTTACAGTGTTCATTTAATAAGGCCTTCTTATCTGTCCTTGCTATTTTTCTGGAAATCTGCATTCAGTTGGGTATATCTTTCCCTTTTCTCTCTTGTTTTTCATTTTCTTTCTTTCCTTCACTATCTGTAAAGCCTCATCAGGTAGCAACTTTACTTTCTTGCATTTATGTTTCTTTGGGATGATTTAAGAGCTACCTCCTGTACAATGTTACACACCTCCATCTGTAGTTCTTCAGCCACTCTGTCTACCAGATTTAATCCCTTAAATAAATTCATCACTTCTGCTGTATATTGATAAGGGATGTGATTGATATCATACCTGAATGTCCTAGTGGTTTCCCTACTTGTTTTTACTGACTGTATAGGGCTTCTTCATCTTTGGCTGCAAAGAATATAATCCATCTGATTTCAGTGTTGACCATCTGATGATGTCCATGTGTAGAGTTGCCTTTTGGGTTGTTGGAAAATAATGTTTTTTTATTACCAGCATGTTCTCTTGACAAAACTCTGTTAGCTTTTGTGCTGCTTCATTTTGTAGTCCAAGGCCAAACTTGCCTGTTATTCTGGTTATTTTTGAGTTCCTACTTTAGCTTTCCAATTCCCCTTGTTGAAAAGGACATTTTTTTTGGTATGAGTTCTAAATGGTTGTGTAGGCCTTCATAGTACTGGATAACTTCGGTCTCTTCAGCATCAGTGGTTGGGGCCTAGACTTGAATTACTGTGATGTTGAATGGTCTGCCTTGGATTTGAACCAAGACCATTCTGTTGTTTTTGAGATTGTACCCCAGTACTGCTTTTCCCACTCTTTAATTGACTATGAGAGCTACTCCATTTCTTCTAAGGGATTCTTGCCCATAGTAGTAGATATAGTGGTCATCTGAATTAAATTCACCCCGTCCATTTTAATTCATCGATTCTCAAGATGCCAATGTTCAATCTTGTCATCTCATGTTTGATCATATCCAGCTAACTTTGATTCATACATTTTACAGCCACATGATCTGTAAAATGTATATTATATAACAGTCTTCCAGTATTTAAAATTAAGACTGTTGGATACTCATACCAGAGTTTTTTAGATTGGGACCAACATATCTTACACTCGAGGTTCCTATGCAGGTTCCTAAGACTTTCTTTTCACCACCAGACACATCCACAGCTAAGCATCCTTTCGGCTTTGGCCCAGCCGGTTCACTCTTTCTGGAGCTACTTGTAATTGCGCTCTGCCCTTTCCCATTCACCCCAGCCCCTGCCAGCCTCACAGTTTGAAAGCATGCAAAATGCAAGTACCACCCTCAGTTGAAAGATAAACGTGATCCATATTCTTTGACGTACAGTCATGCCAGCCACATGACCACAGAATAATCTTTGGATACTGGCTCCTCGGCTATGAAAGAGAGATAAGCACTGCCCGCTAGAGTCAGACATGACTGGGAGGGGAAACCTTTCCCTTTCCCTTCCTAGTAGCATATTGGACACTGAGGGACTCATCTTCTAGCATCATATCTTTTAGATACTTTTGATAGTGCCCGTGGGGTTTTCTTGGCAAGGATACTGGAGTGGGTTGCCATTTCTTCCTCCTGGGGACTGCTCCATTCTAAACATCCCTCCATCCTGATTACATGATGCTCCACGGTGGAGTGTATTCAGCATGCGCTATGCTTTCCATATAGCCCCACCCTGATAAGTACAGTCACAACAGGAAAGGAGAAAATCATAGACACATGAACATAACCTGTTACTTTGTTGCAAAAAAGAAAATACAAATGTCTTCAGTGGCCACAGCTAGTAAAAGGATTGGAAAGAATCCTAGAACCCTCTTATCTTAAAATAAATTATCAGTAGCAATAAATAATATTGCTTTTCGGATAGTAAAATATTATATATTGTTTCTTGTCTTTATTTATTTATATCTTAATGTCACAGAAATAATTTTATGGAAGTATATTGTGAGATAGCCAAATAGCAACTCTTAATTACATGGCCATTTGTCTAAACTACCATATTGTCTATTCTGACATAAATCTGTGACTGTCCAAGAATGTATAGGAATACAGACTGTTTTCTTTAGGTAAATGCATGAACACGTGGTTATTTTCAACATAACATTTTTTAAAAAATACTTCATAGCATCAGTTCTGATGTTGTTTCAGATTTCTACATCCAGAGTTGCAGGGAGAGAATTTGGTTCATTAGAAAGCAGCTGATAGGAAAGAGGGTAGCTAGTTGTATCCTAGTTGTACTATTCACATGGAATGTGTCCATGATTATCTAAGATGCCCCTCCGACCCTTGTAATTTTCCCATTGTATAATTGGCATATGATGTTGTGAATTGATGCCAAATGAAGTAATATTGCCCTGGCGGAGTTATTATTACATTCTTTTTTTTTAAGTATCCAGAGATTGGTTTTGAAAAGAGTGAGTTGTCTTGATAGTTCACTATATCATCAATTCTATAAATATCCATCTTATTTAATTCACTTACATAACTTCTCCAATTTTATGTTTTCATCATATGGCACTTCAAAACCACATATACTAAATCCTTGCTATTTGTTTTTATAAAAGCTACTGCAAGAAAATGTGAATTTCTATATGGAACATTTTATTTTACTTTTATCTGATATTTATGACAGTATTAAAAGACTAAGATAGGTGAAACTGGTGCTAAGCATTAATAACTACTAGAGAAGCCTGTTATATAATATATAATCTCGATAACAATTTTTAGATAAGAGCACAGTTTGAAAGTTACAGTATTTTGAAGATTGTTTTTAGTTCAGTCTTGAGAGATTGGCTCCACCTAGTGTTTTATTAGAATTAAGCTAGTTGAATTACAGTTTTCATAACTCTAAGGAATGTAACATAATCATAGATATAAAACTAGTTGTTGCATTCATTGTTGATTGGCATCAGTGTGTTTGTGTTGTATGTGTATCATACATATGATATTTTGTTAAGTCAGAAATGATATACGCTCATCTATTTGCAGTTTTTCAAATATTGGTGATACTCAGTGATCAAATATTTCTATTGCTATGAATATTACTATTTATTCACACCAGATTTTCACTTGTTCTGCATTTTGTTCATCAATTTTATTCAGTTTCATGGAACTGAATAAGCCTTAGAACAGGAATGGCAATATTTGAGGGGCTGGAGGCTTGAGATTTGGCAGAGGAAAACAGGTAGCCGTCCTCTGATGTTACAGTCTCAGTTACCTGTAGTAAGATTATGTTACCTGTAGTAAGATTATGAGAGACAATTATTCTGTTCCCATTCTTAACTTTTCCTCAAACTCTAAAAATGATTGAAATCATTTGACAATTTTGCTGCTGAATTTTGGTGAATGCGCTGGACCCATTGCTGCTGCTGCTGCTGCTGATCAGACTTGTATGCCACTTGACTCTCAATGACTCTGGGAAGCTCACAACAACCCAAAATTACAATATGTAGGGCTGCAAACAACCAATGATTGCTCTTGCTTTAGAAATTAGTGTGACTGAAAAGATAATTTTGAAAAAAAAACCTTTTACATGTGAAGTATGGTATTTTTGGATCTATTTTGTGACAAGATGACAAATGAACATGTAAAGATTCTGTTGTGTACTAGCTAGTCATCTCTGCAACAATTTACAGTCTTCCTCTCTTCTCTTACTTCCATTGTAATCCATTGTAATAACACTCATTCAGCTCAATCTAATCTTACAATACTGTTGTGGGTAAAAATAAGGGAGAGTGGTATATATACCAACTTAAGTTTCTATGGCAGGATATAAATTGAATAAATAAATAAATAAATATCAAAGGGAAGATGTAATGGGGGAATTTGCCCCACTAGGCATTTTTGGTAGAGTTGCTACCATCTTCATAAAGTAGAAGTCCTGCATTTGAGAAATAACTTAAATAATTTCTTCTTCCCTAGGAACATTCAGAGAAATGTTCATCTAATTTATCTGCCCACAAAGTTGCTGACAAATTCTGAAAGGCCATTTGTTTTCAGCATTGATTGGTATGACAACTAGTTCTCACATTTAGAAGAAATCTAATAGTAATTACTGAAAAAACAAAAGCAGCCTTACCTTTACTAAAACCATAGGCTTTTAGTCCTATCTACCTTAAGAGAAAAATAAAAGGATTTCCCATCCTAAATTGTCCATATGTTTGTGCCTCACTTTATGAATTTGTGTTGTAACCATAATTTTCTTTCTAATATCACTAATCAGTTTGTATAATATTAAGAGTTAGAGAGTCTTAGACTTGGTCTCTGGGTTAATTCTTTCAGAAGGAAAGTCTAATAATTAATTAAGATTCTGTCATAGAGTAGAACTTTACCTTGTCACTACTATTTGGTTCAACTTTTCTGGAAAGTCACAGCTTGTATCTATCACAGTGAAGTCTATCTGTCTATCTAATTCAGCTTCACTTCAGTCTATTCTCTCTCCTTCAACAACTCCCTCTAACTCCGTTATTCTCTGGCTACCCAGTTGGCTTGTTGATTTCTTGCTGATAAACAAAAATATTTTTGGTATTGGTTTAAAGGTTATGAGGTTTAGATTCAGAAACTTGTATCTTACGTTATAGCCAAATTTATATGTTTGATGTTTTATATATTTTAAAAATGCAATAGACTAATAAATGTTTATGAAATAAGCATTCTCCATACAACTGAAAGTTTAATTTTATATGAAATAAGGAAATACACAATTAGCTCTATCTTAGTAATTATGAAAGTTACATGCTGTGCATTTTTATCTGCATTAACATAAATAAATTCATTTACTAACAAATAAATTTGAAAATAAAATAAAGACACTTTCAGAGTTTATTAGTGAATAGATGACCAATGATGCATTGAGTCATTATTTCAGAAATATTTCTTTATCTAAACCAATAAATGGAATTATCATGGGCAGGCAGAAAAAAAAACAGTGGGAGATGGAGCGAGTTCTTGCTGGCTTCCCCATTGACTTTGCTTGTGGGAAGCTATCAGGGAGCATTGGGAATGACAACCATATGACTGCAGCTGACCACTGATGCAGTGGCACTTCAGCAGCCACAACTTTGCCAATACAGCTGGTCTGAAGATTTTTAAAATTTCAATCCCTTGGGAGTAATGAGCCCCAAATTTTGGATGCATTCTTTAATGTACTCCATATGAGGTACCTTGATTCAAAAACTGTTGCCCTTTGATGCACCATTTCATCCATATAAACAGGAGAGTTTTAGCAGTATATAGATAACTATCTTTTTCCAGTTTTTTCAGCCATTTTGAATTATATATTTTATATGCAATTTACATTTAGATACTGGTAGTTTTCTCAAATATTAAGGTGCATATATTTGCTTCAAAAAGCATTAATATATTTTGAAAACTTTAATATGAATTGGGCATTTTTGTATGTATTTGGCATAAATTAAGAGTTTGACAGTACAACTCTATACAAAGTATCCTGTAAAGAAAGGTAGTCATTAAAAACTTTTTATTTTAAAATGTTTGAAAATGATTTTATAATTATAAATATTCCAGTAAAAAATAAATATTTTGGTAAATATTGATTTCATAAAATTTAGAAATATTGAATCAATTTTATCAATATTTGTTTACTTTTCATTTCCTTTTAAAAGAGCGATAGATTTTTAGAATGTCAGGATTGGAAAATCCTTGGAGTAGGTCTAGTACATCTAGTATGTGTTTTTCAACCTTGGTAACTTTGAGGTATATGCATAAATTTAAAAAATAAAAAAGTTAATCACTATGCTTTATGGTCAAGAGGACAGCCAGCCTAAATAGATCAATAAGAGTTTTTGACTTCCAATAAAAATGATAAAAGGAGGGGAAAGAAAAAGCCCAACACCTCACTACCTTTAGTTCATAAACAGGAGTTTAGTGGTGGGAAAATCAATTCTATAAACTTAATCTCTGCTTACTTCCAATTTAAATATGTGTATTACCAAGTGAATCATATTTTCTCCTTCATACATCTATTCAAAATCTGTGCAAGGTTATGCTGATTTTATTTCATAGGAGAAAAAAGTTCATTAATAATCACAGAACACAATATCTATGTATTTAGTCTGTAGAAACTTGTGTTATCTCTACTATAACTAGTGGGTAAATTAATCTTATTGCATTGAAAGCATTAATTGTGCCCTTTTGTACTC
>JANHZU010008794.1:194620-210912 GCA_032468055.1 Acrochordus granulatus | reverse complement strand
CGATCTACATCTGCCAGCATTTCAAAATATTTTCCCAAGTCTTTAAACTCTGTTTAACACCAAATACCACCAGTACAACTGTGCAGATAAAATTATTTTCCATCTGTGTTAGAAATAAATCATCTTTAGCTCACTAGATTATGTTAGTATTCCAGAAATACTGATAAATTAGTTTACCAAAAGTATGTAAACTGAGAAAACATCAAATATATCTGGGAAGAAAATTTTAAAAAATGTTAGCAGAAATTTAACTTCATAATAGCCAACTATCATTTGTTTTTCTCCACACTTTAGGCTTCCTATTTTGACAATTCACAGAACACTTAAAATATGCTATTAGTTTAAGATCATATATTTGTTTGCAGCTAAATGTTTTGTTTGTGCTTGATGAAATAACTGACAATAGGATAATTTGCAAAATGACTTGAATGTTCCCTCTCTCTATTTATCCTTTATCCACGATAACTCAGTTATTTCATTTCTTCATCTGTAAGGAAAAGGCACAAGGTTTGGTCTTGATCCCACAATTTTATCAAAAAACTCACATATAATTACATAAATTTTATTATAAGGTGGCAACTCATGATTACATGAAAATGATTTCAGTAGACATGTAATGATAAAAGTCTTGTTTCTAGTGCTTTTGACATATGGCAGAAAAGGGAAAAAAGTGGGCTGCAAAAAGACATCATATGGCTCAACCCATATGTCTCTGGCAAGGGCTGTCCTTCAGGCTTATTGTTCTATGCTATTAGCAGTAATTATCTTAATTATATTGGTGGAACAACTTGCTGAGAAATGTAAGGAGCAGCTAAAAATAAACAATAATTTGATATAGTTTTGCTGTATCTGAATGAATCTTTGGTGTTGCACCATATAAACAGATTTGCTGTTTGTCATTTAAGTGAACAGCATTGGTCTACCCATTTATGAATTCTAAACTTTTAGATAAGTTATTGGGATTTCTAATCAAAATATAGTATCAAACTAGTTAAATTTTGTCTTCTTCAAAGCATTGCAGTTTATGATGACAGCTCAATCAAAGGTATGAAATGCATTTAAGGACTTACTGTTTACACTTTAAATTACTTGTGAACTGTATCAGCCAACAGTGTTGTGTGTTCTTTGATAATATTTTTTCAGAATATTACCACTGTGAGTCAAATATTTGGAAAACGTATGGGCCACCCAATTAAAGACCTCCTTTCAATGTTTTAGTCTTAAAGAGCATATGAATCTATAGTTGGGAGTGACTAAAGTAATTATACTTGCATTATCTTCTTATGCCCTTCACTTTTAAATACCTTTTAAAACTAGTATCTCTGCATTTTCCCCCAAAATTAAATATTTACCACCTGATTTTTTTAATGTACCCATTGCAATAACAACAACAATAAATCTTAATAGAATTTACTGGTTAAGATGTTACTCAGAAGAAAATTCTGAATTCTCAGGGAGTGGGCTCAGTAAAAAATCCCATGTTTAGATTCTCAGCCTTTTATTTTTTAATCACACTTTTCTTTTAGGTTTGCTTATGTGAGATCATAGGTTGGACTCATAGTTGGTCATTTGTTCACTGTAGCCAGATTTCTTTTGTTAATACAGTTTTTTTTTATTTGTGTATATCAAACCAGTTTTCAGTAGTGTCTGAAGCCTGAGGCAGCAAGCAGACTGATTAGCTGACTCCTGGTGATCAGCTCTGGCTTGTCTAGCTGATTTGCTTTGAATACAGGGACTCGGGAGCTGATTTGGGGAATGGGTCTGATCTGTGCTCATGAATGTGGGGAGGTAGCAGGAGCGTGAGAAAGAAATGAGGTGAAGTAGTGAGTAAGCTTTGGCTGGTGGATACAGGGAAGCTATGACAGACCAGTGGTAGACTTTTATAGTCCAGCATTTTGGAATCACCGCCTTTGTTCTTATCTGTTAGGTTAATTTAGATAATTAAGCACTTGGTCTTACAAATAGTCCTTAACATATGATTTCCAATTGAGATTGGAAATCCAGTTAAAAGTTGAGGTGCCCATGTGACCAGAAATAATTTTCGAGCCTTTTTTGCAGTAATTGTTAACAAACACTGTGGTTGTTAAGTGAATTGCAAATTGTGGTCACATGCTATGCAGTGCTGCAAAGTGTAGTAAAGCTTCCCTGTCCAACATGTGGTTGTGTGACCAAAACAACCAGTTGTAAATTGAGGACTACCTGTATACCATTTCCTTCCAAAATTTTGAAAAATAGTTAAAGCATTTTAGTTTTATGCCTCATTGTAACAGCTCTGGAAAACTGAATTCATTGGAAAGGGCTTCTGCTTACACAAGTCACTTGATCCTCAGTGATTCATTCTCCCTAACAACACCTGTAGCTACTCTCTGTCATATTCTAAATGGCTCTAAAAAAAAGCAAAACGCAGCTCTCAGGTTCAACTTTTCTGAGATCATGAGTAGGATTGTCATAAATAGACTGCAGTGAGGAGGCTGCATCACTTCCATGGTTCATCAGTTCTTGGCAAATGAAAATACTTAGTCCTGATCTTGAGCCACTGTCAGATGTACTTTTGTCCTGATCTTCAATGAACATAGAAGATTCTGCTTGTCACTTTGCTACTTATTTGCTGGTCCACTTTGACTAAGCAGTTAATGACAAGAAGAAAAATAATGTGCAATAGCTAACCAACACTTGATTTGCTTTTTTTGCTGATGGACTGACTGGTAGAGAGGATGAAGGCAAAGAGAAATGGCAGCAGCAACCATGGGGAGGAAGAGATGGATTATTGTGGGCAAGACAGTTCCACCGTTGTACAGTGTTATTATCAGGAAGTTCCTTATATTTAAATCCAATTTAGAAAGTACAACTTACACTCATTATTTTTGGTCCTAGTTTCTATGCCAATTGATAAACTAGTACCTATTTGTGATAGCATTATTATATTACCATTTATTTTAAAGCTGCTGAAAAGAAAAAAAAATTAGCATTCTGACTACTAAATCAGGGATTCTAAAACTGTTGGTTGCCCCCAAGATTTAGATGCAGGCCTTTCCAAAGTTATTACCAAAATGTGATTTATAATGATGGAAAGGAAAATGTTATACTGTATTAAATACACAACTGGAAATTAATTACATTATTTATATTTAACAATTAAGTAAATGCATCCAAATCTAATAATTAATTAAATATAAATAAAATCTAACTTTTGTTCTGGTCCTGACACTTCCCCTATGTTTCAGTCAAAGACCAAGAGTATCCTCTGTCTAAATGAAAGAAAGCTAACTCCTCATTCCAACTATCTACTCATTCTTTTTAAGTTTTAACTGATGCTTGGAAAAGTCAAGTAGAAATCAACTGGAAATCAAATTGACTTAACTTTTAAGCAATGTTTTGGTACTTTTATTTCAATATGCTGCTGCATTTGAATAAAACCTATGGCCTAAGAGCACAAGAAAAAAACAAGAAAAACAGAAGCAAAACAAAAACAAAGAATCACCATCTTTCTTCTGTAAAATATGAAGAATCTGTCTGAAAAGACTCAATATTTACAATGCATTTTCCCCCAATCCGATGTCAAATGTACTTCCTTTGATCTATCTATGACACTCTTTTATACAGTGCGTTCAAAAGTACAAAACTGTCAACATCTTGCAAGACGTTTAACCAATTGTTTGATTTAAATCACATCCTCCCAAATGTCATACCAAGTGTTTCATAAAAATCACACACTCACTTAAGGATCATATCAGAAAACTCTTATGTTTTTTTCTCTATCTCAGAAAAAAATCAAAACCTAAGCTTTACAATGGTATTAATTTCTGTTATAATAATTGTTTAAGGTTTACATGAAGCAAATGCATGGCAATTTACTTGTACAATGTGAACTAAGTACATTTAATTGAAAATGAACCACATGGTAAAAAGTAGAATAGGAGCTGTCTGTGAAAATTCTCATTAATCCGGGTCATGATCTGTATCAAAAATTGCAAAAATTTGCAAAGTTTCTTAAAAAGCATTACAAGATGTTATTGGAAATGTTTCATCTTCTGGACCAATTTGGCTATCAAAGCCACTAAAAGATTAAAAACAGACCATCCCACTTCCTCTGCAAGACAAGATTCTATCAAATGTAGCAATGTGACCATTCCATAAGTTTTCTGGAGAAACTCAGGAGAATTTTCAATAAACATACATGTGCAATTCAAACCCATGAACACACTTAACAGATTGGTTCATCTTAAGGACAAAGTGCCGAAATATAAATACTGTAGACAGATATCATATATGCCATTCAATGCAATGAAACCTGTTCAGAATTTTACATGGGAGAGACTAAACAGCCACTTTTTAGACGATTTCAACAACATAAAAAATCTAATTCATCTATAGTACATTTAAACTTTAAAGAACATGGACATGCTTTTGAAGACTGCAAATTACAGATAATTGACAAAGAAACTAATTGGCTTTCAAGAGGAATCAAAGAATCAATATATATTACAATTTTAAGTCCTTCAATTAATTGAGGAGGAACCAGATTCCAATTGCCTTCAATTTATAGAATAGCATTAAATCATTTGCAAAAAAAGAACAATTCAGGAGGCTCTGAAATGTTATTGCACTGATCCCTCAAGGCAAACTTTCTCAAATCTTTATTGCCTGCCATTACCGTTCACTTTATTATGTGAAAACCTGTTTTTCCAGCATCCTTTCTATAAATAGCATCAGTTCTATAAATAGAACTGTCTTTCTATTTAGGTTGTGAGTTTTTCACATCCAAAGGTTTTTAAGAGACTGGACAGCCATCTCTACAACATCGTTTACAGACTTTCCTTCACTCTGCAGAAAGTTGCACTAGATGATCATTGCGTCCCCTTCTAGCTCTGCAATTCTCTGCTTCTGTTTCTAAATAGTTGTAAGGAAAACTATGAGTGTTATAAATATAGAAGATGTACAGATTCTTTTAAAATACTATAAATGAAACATCACAGTACATTAAAGAATCATCTGAAAACTTTGATCTGTATAGAAAGATTTGTGTTGAGAAAATTGCTTATGAGGACAGATTTTAAGATGTGAGAATTAAGCAACTTCAGAAACAGGCATCATGCTTCATTATCTAGCTTGTTTTTTAATATAGTTCCCTGTTCTCTTTGACTGACATAAATTCAGATAAGAAGGCAAGTTATTTCTGCACAGAAAGATGGCTTTGTTTCATCTGTCATCACATCTTTTGAATTTGACTAATAATAACAAACAGTAATAAAAATAAAAACTTTCAGGTTGTCACTTCAAAGAGTAGGGCCAAAACATGCAAACATATATTGCTACAACTGATAACTGTATCTTTCTTGCTCTAAAAATAATGTTGGAGATAGCCATTTTGACTGGACCAGTGCTTGTCAATATGAGCAGCTTTAATATGTGTGGACTTCAATTCACCAGCCAGCGTGCTGGATACATGAAGAAGTCTTCACATCTTAAATTTGCTGAGCTTGAGAAATCCTGGACTATACCATTGCTCTTTTTCCATTAGTGTGTTTCCACATGATACCCTTTATATGTGTAGTATTTCAACTCCAGGAAGTGACACAATAAACTTTGGCAATTCTGGCAAAGACCATTTGTTTTTGTTTTGCTTTGTGTGCACATTTTTATACAAGCTGAATAGAGATGCCCCAAATATCAATATTGGCCAATCTTTTTCTTGAGCAGTTATGATTATATTGATAAATCTCTAAAACTGAAGAAAGTACTGGACAGTGATTTTGTCCTACACAAATTAACACAGTAGCTGCCTTTGTTAGCAACTCTATTTCACTGTCATCTACCAACCATGACATAACTCCAAGGATTTAGGGGTTTGCATTGCTATTATAGTTCCAAAATATAGAAAAAAATAATGAGAGATCTGACTTATTACTGGTTTTATAGTTTTTTGAGTGTAGGAACCAAATCATATGCTAAGCATGAAACCAAAACCAAGATTGGATGGAGCTTAATAACATAATTGGAGATGAACAAATAGGATTTAAAGGAGGAATTCATCTACAGGTCACATTCTCATAGTTCATTATTTAAAGGATATACATATTAATAAATTAATTAAGTAGTCTTGAATGTGGCTTTCTTACATTTCAAATTTATCTTTGACTCTAAATCTAGAACTAACTTCTGGGGAAAAAACTCAAAAATGTGTCACTCAGTTGAGATTTCCTTTTTCTGTTGCACAACTGATATCTGTTTAAGAACTTTTCCACACTGCAATGTTCAGTTGTTTGTCTCTATCTAACTCCTGCATTGACTATGGCAGAATCTTTTAGACTTGACATTTCCGCATTTCCAAAATTGTCGAATCTAATAATCTCATATAATCTCATCATCTTTCATACCTCCATTGGGCTCAAAAGAGTAGTAGACCTTAATCCAATACTTAAGACAAAATAGGCTGGTTGTTAATGTTCAAATCAGAAACAAGCTTCTGGTACAGGTAGTCCTTGACTGATAGTCACAATTGGGACTAGGATTGCTGGCGTAAATTGGTATGGTTGTAAAATGAAATGTCACATGACCACACCAACTTAGGACAGCAATCCCAGCATTCCTTGTTGTACTTGTTAACTGAGAAGGAAATACTCACCCCAATCCAAGCCATTCCTGGCTTGGTCCCTCTTGCCCCAGGCCTCAGTAAGATAAGGGACTGCCTCCAATTCCCCCCACCATCTCTGCTCATTTAGTCATCCTGCATCTTGCCTCAGAATTACTTGGCTATGGGGCTGCCTGCCATGCTCTGGGAAGTTTCAGCCACTTCAGCAAGGGCCAACAAGCATTCATTTGCTCAGCTGCCTTCTCTCCCAGTTCTCTTCTGACTGTTTGCCTTTTGCTGTCTCCTTTTTGGACCCAGCTTCTTCAGCAAACATTTCCTACTTTCCTATTCTTTTTCCCTCTTTCCAAAGACAACAGTGTAGGACAACCAAAAGAACAGAGACTAAGGAGGTGTAGGTAGGGGGAGTTGGAGCTAGTCCCTTATATAACTGAGGATTGGGCTGGGAGGGACCATTTACTATTATTTTCTTTGTGTGTGTGTGTTTTCTAGTTTTGCTGATTGGTAATCATAGATAGACATAGGATCAGTTACCTTTTAACTAGCGGCTACATAGTCATCTGTTATAGATGTTTTTTATTTGGATTTCAGCATAAAATAATGTGTTTGACTTAATAACTTCACCAGCCTATTCCATTTCTACAATTCTATTATTCTATTTAAAAAAAAATTCTTTTTATTTAAACAGACAAAAAATGAAAAAAGAAGACAATTGGAAAAAATAATAAAAGATCAAAACATAAAACAAGATATGAAGGCTTCTGCATTTTACTTTTTTATATAAAATTATGCCATGGTTTCAATAAAGGATCACCATACTTCATAGTAACTGTTCATGCATAATATTTATGAACAATTACATAAAGATTATGACTGTCTTGAAATTCAAAATGTTTATTCAGTTTTACTCAGCTTTATAAGTAAAGTTGCCTTTGATTCAATTACAGGTTTTGGTCATTTACATGGACATATCTGTGTAACCTGTCAGGAGACCGAAGTAGCTTGTTAGTGCCTTTCCCTGGGAGTTCTTTCCCCCCCCCATCTTTCCAACCCTGTCTTTCTAATCAAGCATTCAAGTATTCCTTGGTCACTTTCTCTTAATGTTCATGCTGCTTCCACTTCATTGGTTTAGTTTTCTCTGTTCCTTAGTATCAAGTCATTCTTCTGGGTCGTCTTCACTCTCCTGTCATGCATCTTCTTAAACTTTCTTTTGCAGGCTCTATTTTCATGATTTTTCACTTCTTTGTTCAAGGATTAGAAACAAATGTGCGCAAGCCAGAGCACCACTGCTGATTTCTTCCAAGGCACTATTGGGGCAGTTTGACTGGGAAATACATAAATAGGTCATTTCATGTATCATTCAATTAGTGTAAGTAGCTGGATAACATTCTTAGCCTTTGCCCAGAATATTTCTAATTCTGTGTTAAGGTCTCATTTCTCATCCGTGTTTTGTGTATTAGCTGAATTAGTTTATATAATCTCGATAGAACCTGATCTTGAAAATCACAGCAGTAATGGAGTAGTAGCACTTATGCAGTCTAAACCCCTGATCATGATGATACTGATTCTAGTCTAGAGAATAGATGATCCATGTTCACTGACTGAAAAAATCAGGAAATTGGGTGGAGGAAGCAATTATGTAAGGTAATGGCATTATTATATGATAGCAGAATGGCTATGAAAATTATGTGGGAATCTTCTTTTGAGGAAGACTTGGCTTTGAAATCCAGAGTAATTGCTTTCATATACAACTTTGCTGAAGGATCATATACTTATTTTAAAAAGGATAAGTTAAATTCTTATTATTAATTAACTGTATATGCTACCATCTCCCATCCCAACTTCCAGCATCAAAGTATGGGCATATGTGTGTACATAACTGTATAAAACTCATCTGTACATTGCTTTAAATTAACAGCATGGTAATTTCAGGGATTTGCTTAAAGGCACCGATTAACTCCTACATTAGAAACAGCTGTGTCAGTATGGAAATGTCGCTTGTTTTCAGCTTCTACTTTACTTTTATTTTCTCTTTAATTATCTCTTATATGAAGAAATTATCTTCTCCATTGTCTTATTTTTCTTAGAAACAGTATTGCCAAACAATAAAAGTAGTTCTTTCATTTCATTTTATTATTTCTGTCTCTCTGTGTTATGCATGCAAAGGTGTGAGCACGCATATAGTGTGAATATTCTTATGTAAGTAGCTCTTAATATTGTCATATTGGAATATTGACAATTTGGAGTTCATTAATATACCCATAATGAAATTGCATTGAGCAAAATTGCTAAATTTGAATATACGCAAATGTTCTTAAATATTTATAGAAGTCATTTCATTTCATGCTGTCTTGCACTTTCATTTTGGACTTGTAGATTAATTATCTAAAGCAAGTTGGGCAAGGTTTGCCAGATATGTCTTCCAGCCTATAATATATTAATATTAATATATTATAATAAATTTAGGTAAATTTAGATGTGGTCTGTGCCATAGGTTCTACTGAATCAAGTATTTTCTTTAGCAAAATAAGTTTCCTATCATATACTCTAAACATATTATGTTGAAGTTTCTTATGAGATATACCTGAGAATCCTTGAAAAAGTAATTCAGTTACAATTGTGAACAACAGTTACCTTCTATTCTATTTATGGTGACATGTGGATCTTATGTACCGTCTTATGAAAAGTATGTCACGAATTGGCAAATATATGATCAGTTTTCAACTGCTAAATTGCAACTTTGATGTTAAAGAATTGTTAAACATATAACTATTTTGGATGTTACATACAAATTTCTTAATTTCTAGATTTCTTAAAACAGTCTTAATTTTTTAATGATATTTTATCCTTGTTTAAATTGGAAAATATGTGCCAAGGAGCACGTGTAGACTCATTTTCAAATGTCTAACATTTCTAACATGAAAGTTCGAATCCTTGGAAGATTTGATTTATCTCTGCTGGCCTATACAGAATGAGAAATCAAAATATATAATATCTTCAAAATATTTTTAGAGGAAAAAAGCATCAATGACCTGCACTGCCGCCTGTTTTGTCTGTCAGTGGCTAAATAATTGCTTTAAGCCAAGGTTTAGAGATTACTGATGGTCACTTGCCAATCTGCTGTGAAGAGAACTCATAAGATATCAGGCATCTGCCATCTTTGCGGGGTTTCCAGAGAGCTATAAATCCCATCTTATTTGCCTGGCTTTTAATAATTTTGAGTGGTTGTAATATGAATTTTATAATTATTTTAATCTCTTCATTTTGTTGTAAATATTTACATGATGTCATTTTTAACATAAAGTTTCCTGATCTAATTAGGAAGGGCAGTATAGAAATGAAATAATAATAATAGCTAGCAAGTATACTTTATTACAGTATATCTGATTTTTTTTCTTTTTTGCAAATGACTATATTTTAGACTAAATTAGGAAGTATATTTTATTTGGAGGTTATATTCTGTTACTTCATATATTGGTATAATATAAAATATTGATTGGTTGCAATTTTTGTTTCAGTGTGAGGCAATAAAATGAGATGAAAATAATGAAGCTGCTTCATATGTCTTTCTTTTTGGTGCATGGTAGTAAATGTAAAGAAACTTTTAATAAAGTTAGACATTTTGTTCATCCATATGAACATAATGAAGTAGAATATGACAGTGCTTGACACATACATTTTTACTGCTTCCACATATGGAATCAGACTGGAAAGCTTACAACCCAGCACCTAAATTGAACAAAAAACATTATGCACAAAAAGGTCAAAGGCACCGAAAACTCATTTCAGGGAACATTTTAGAATCAAGATGCCATGCAATGCTAGTTTTCCAAGACTGGAATGCCTTATCTTCTGAGAGTGATAAGTGGGAGAGCTTTTCAAAGATATTATACAGAAGTTTGTTAATGTAATTATTTGTGATCGTAACGCTTGAAGATAAAGTTTCATCCAAGAGACAGCATATATCTCCTTAATATTATTTAGGCCTTCTATTTCTGTCCTTAGTAATTTTGTGGAGGTGCTTATTCTTGTTAAGTTGGGAGGTTTCTGCCACATTCATTTTTACATCCTTTTGGATACGTAGTAATTTTTATCATGGATCTTTTTCTGTCATAGTTTATCTTTAATTTTTGTAGATTTGTTTTCTATAGTATATAAGGAAAAACCTGCTGACATATATACATCAGTGGGACAGTCTTCCTATATAGAGATAGACTCTGAGCTTCCCGACTCTTGAAGTTTTTAAAAGCCATTTAACAAGGATAGTTTAATTGATTTTATGCACATTACAT
Source organism: Acrochordus granulatus (assembly GCA_032468055.1). Taxonomy (NCBI): domain Eukaryota; kingdom Metazoa; phylum Chordata; class Lepidosauria; order Squamata; family Acrochordidae; genus Acrochordus; species Acrochordus granulatus. Next base: position 200,031 of record JANHZU010008794.1, on the reverse strand, counting down.
AAGATCTTTACAATACTTTTCAACTCCACTATCCTATACTGTTATGACCAATTTCATCACTTGAAAGGGTTAATACATGTTTATCAAGGAATGAATCATGCCATATTGAATACTCAATAGTTCACTAAATGTTCTTAATTTGAATGGCTTCGATCTAATTCAATTATAATGCATTGAAATGAAAGTATCTGTTTCTTGCAGGAAGTCTTCTTAATACATTGAGGTTTTTCAACTCTGCCTGTATGAATTGTCCTTCTTGTGAAACAGATACTATTACTAAAATGCTGGGAGTGTGTGATGTCAGAATATAAGTACAGTAAATGAAAATATATGTCTGTAGATTGGGAATGTGATAACATTAATATGTGACATTAATTGGCTGTACAGAAATCATAACCATGAATATTTGAAAAGTTTCTTAGAATCCACCTTTGGAATAACAAAGAGAATATTTGAAGAATCCACCTTCGGAATAACAGAGAATAAAAACAAATTCTTTCTGATTCAGTCTGGCAGTGCCCTAGCTAGAAAGTTTAATAATAGAGTTGGGAAGCCCTGCTGGGATTGAGGAAAATTAGTTGAAAGGGTAAGCATTAATGACAAATATTTGCCATAGGACCCAAGAAACAGTTTATGCATGGAGTAAAGTGTAATGATAACAGACGTGTTTTAAAACTTTCAAATGCCAGATGTTAATTTCTGCATAACAGACCAAAAATACAAATCAGTGTTTGTTTAGAACTGAAACAAAACTGTTAAAAACAGTTTTCCTTTTTATTCAGGGTAAGATTGAACACTAGTACCCAGCATATCAATATTGTATCTTGCATTGTTTATGCATTATTATTTTGGAATAATTTCATTTACTTGCATTGTGCTTCAATAGATGGCAGCAACTAGCTAAGGAGTGCTAGGTCTCATTAATACTTGGATGGAAAATCACCTAGGAATTCCAAAGCTGTTGAGAGATTGGATTTTAAAAAAAAGCCAGAAAGATGGCAATGAAAAACTTTTTGTAATACTGGCAAGAAAACTGCATGGATATACGGTAGACGGGTTGAATTGATTTAAGAAATGATTGACTTGTAGTGAATTAACACACAATGTATCTTCATTATCTAAAATGCTTCATAAAACTAAAGATACAGTGATATCTACAAAGTTAACTACATTCTAATCAAAAATAGAAAAACAACCAAAAATAATATAATTGATCAAGATTCAAACTTCTTGTGATGTAAAACTCTTTGCTCAGCACTAGGAAGAGGGGCAGATTTTCTTGAAGAGTAAATTATGCAATTTTCATACGCACACTGAAGGCTCTGTTGTATCATTCTCTGCATTTCAACCTGAGGAAATGATTTGAGAGGCTTCTGTAGAAGAAGCTCCCAGATAACTTAGTGTTTTAGCTAAAGTAGGTTACCTATTTTAATTACCTTCTTTAGACTATGTAGTTATTGATTCTTAAGACATAATTACTGAAAATGACATATCTTCCTTACTGAAGTGCTTAAGTACTTAAAAATTATGTGCTTTTACCAACAGTGGGATTTTCTTGTAACAAGCAATGTTTAAGTGATACTATGTTAATTGAATTTAATTTTCACATGTTGTTTTTCTTGCAATTGTTTCTTTCTGACTTCCTTCTGCTCCTCACTTGAGCATACCCACTAAGTTTCTTTTGCAGGTTCAAGTTGATCTCATAATGAATATGTGAGTTTTTAGGTGCTCCAGGATGCTTTTGGTTTTAGTCTTTGCTATAAAAATAACGCTGCAGGATGCTTTTGGCTTTTTGCTGTAAAAATTAATATAGGTATCTTTTTGTATAATATATTACAATCAATTTTCAAATGTGTAATATGAAATATGATTTGGTACTTCCCCCATACCAGAAATGCAATGTAATAATGCCCAAAGAAAAGGATTAGAATACTATATTAAAAACAAATGTATTTACCAAGATCTGCCAATTTACAATTATCTGGCTTCTAATAGTAATGCTATTAGAAGTGCAGTTTCTTTGTTCCTCAGTTTGCCCTTTGCTGCATTTGTTCAGTGAGTTTAAAATATCTTTTAAAGTGCTGTCTTTTCCAGTGATACAATAAAATATAAGCAAATGCTCCACTATAATGAACATGATATTCATGTGCTAACCAAGAAAATAACTGTGTCATTGTAGAACACCAAGTTTGTGATAGTTTAATTTCAGAATGTAATAGGAATGCTATAGGAAGTAATGATTGTTCAAGTAATGATTGAAGGTATTCATACAGGAGAGGATTAAGGACTAAATGCTGTTTTTTCTCTTCAGGGTAGATTGCAGCATATAACATTTGAGATGGGGTATGCATCTGTATGAAATGGTTGAGAAGTTAAAATAACATGAAAGAGTTTGAATTAATTATAAAGAAACATGAATTTACAGCTTGCTAAATGCATAAAGTGTACTGACTGAGCTATCCCTTGGGAATAATGTCTGACATCGTTTCCTCATTTTGGTTATTTTATATTTATTGTTCTATAAAGGGAATTTAGGATAGCAAGAAAAGCTGTTCTGAATTCTGATTGCTGAGCAAGTGTCTGCATTTCATTATTTTTTCTTGGATTTTTGCAGAAGACTAACATATATAGTAATAATATAATAGACAAGCTTCTCTTTAAATAATTAATAACAAAGGCCAAATGTTAATCTGATTTTAATTCAAAGTGATTTTCTTTCTGCTTGTCAGCAAAGGACAAAATATACTATATGTCTGTATTTAGTGCTGTTTTTAGTCATGAGCAGGAAACCTGGCATGAGCAGGAAACCTTCCAAGAACTTTACATAAAGGGGAAAAAAGTTAGGCGCCTGAAATTGAACAAAAGAGGAACATAATATTTTTATGACATATGGTTTGTTCTAAATACAAATATTTAAATATTAAATACATTAAGCTTCCTAGGCTTAATGTCCTTAAATAATATAACATAAAAATTGAAATTAATTAGCAATTTTGTGTGCTTTTTCCTGCTGATAATTTACTTGATAATACACAAAATATTTATCTCAAAATTATGATCTCCAAGATAGTGAGAAAAAGATTATAGGCATTAAATTGTTCTTCTCTTTTGGTCATTCCTGTATTTGTTAACATGTACTGTATGACAGTTTGCTTTTGTTGCTATAACTTAAAGGTTTATCTCTACTTTCACCTAACCATGACATGGATATTCCTGACATCTTTATTTTGCTGTGATCTCATGACATGGACTTTATCTTCTCCCAATATCATAATTGTTTAGTTGTTCCAGTTATTTTAAAATAGTATTTTCTCTTTAAGATAATAGCAACCAGTGACTCTTTTACCAGGCCCTAACAGAGCCAAAATAGCTAGCTGAAACAGGATATAGACATAGGATAGGAATTAGCACTGACCCAGCATATTCTATGCTGGTTTTAATTTTCTTCCAGCTCAAGGATGGAGAATACTTTAAATGAGCCATAGGCATAGGACATGTAATGAAATAATAATGGGTTTACGAAAATAGTTACATAAAGCTCTCTTTTTATTCTCAAAACATTCTGCTGCAATAGCTTTTTGTTGTTCAGTCACGTAGTCGTGTCCAACTCTTCGCGACCACATGGACTGCATCACGCCAGGCCTCCCTGTCCTGCACTGCCTCCCAGAGTTTGCCCAAGCCCACACCCATCACATTGACTATGCTGTCTATCTCATCCTCTGACATCCCCTTCTCCTTGTGCCTTTCCCAGCATCGTGGTCTTTTCTAATGAGTCCTCTCTTCGCATTATGTGACCAAAATACTTCACCTTCAGTATCTGTCTCTCCAGTGAGCAATCAGGGTTGATTTCCTATGGAATTGACTGGTTTGATCTCCTTGCCATCCAAGGGCAAGAGTCTTCTCCAGCACCACAATTCGAAAGCATGTTCTTCAACATTCAGCCTTCCTTATGGTCCAACTCTCACAGCCATACATTACTACTGGGAAAACCATAGCTTTAACTATAAGGACCTTTTGTTGGCAAGGGGATGTCTCTGCTTCTTAATAAGCTGTCTAGGTTTGCTGTAGCTTTCGTCCCAAGGAGCGAGTGTCTTTTAATTTCATGGCTGCAGTCACCATCTGCAGTGATATATATGTATAGTAATAAAGAATAAGTAAGAAAGAATAGTATCTCACTCTTAGGCAGTCTAATGCTATAGTCTATGCTCATTTAATTATTTTCATTTCTGTGTTAACAGAGAAACATTACTAGATGAAGTAATGTATTAAGTTAAATTGGGAAGACTAAATGATGTTTTAACTATTAGCAAAGATATGCAAAGTTACTTTCCAAGAAAGAGCTATGCAAATAAAAGAGTGTTTTGTTGGGTTTGTTTAGAGTTTGAAACAAAACATTGTCTCCCAAAAATTGCATTCAACTATGCCAGATTTAGCTTCAGTTTAGGTGAAGATTTCTCATCCAGGTGAAGTTAGTTGTCTGGAGGAGGTTTAGTCATGGCAACTGGACTTCTTTTCCTTTTGTGTTAGAAACATTTCACTGCTCATCCAAACAGCTTCTTCAGTCTCAGAAAAAAGTTGCCTGGAAACTCCATCTATGTCTTCCAAGTAGAAACATTTCTTTTTGTCTTACATCTTTCCAAATAGTCTTATTATTGAGCCCAGTCTCATCATGATAGAAACAACCATTTCCCCATGAACGATATTTATTATTATAATCACTGGTGAATGTGTTGGATGTAAAAATTGCACTTCTTTCTTCCTTTTTCTCTTTTTTCAGAATTTTTAAATTATTCTCCTCAGTCCGGCTAGCAATGTGCACCTTCTGAGCCTTTCTCTCATAGATCCCATCTGCCTCTGGCTGTTTTCACCCACATTGTGTCCTTCTCTAAATTCTGAGTTTTGGCCTTTGGGTACACAAAAACCCCATGGCAGACAGCTAGCAAACAAAGCATATGTATGTTTCTCATTTTCTCTTCCTCTTAATTTAGCTTTGCAGAGTTTTCACCTCCATCCTGCTGCACTTGCTCTATTACTTTGTCCTTTGCCTAAAGTATATCCTGCACTTTCTTATGGTTGTATGCTAGAATTAAATATTTTCCTTCACATATATGTATTACAGCTTGTACTGCATCTTGTCTAATTTAGAAAGCTCCATAAATGGGGTGTGGAGCAGTTAAGTGCCACAGAAGGCTGAGGACTCAAGGCTGTGCTTTAGTACTGCCCTGCCTCTTCCCAGTCTACACACAGTTAGTCAGGAATTCTGAAGCAAGACTGTATTTGCAACCATGAGTACAGCTCCCTGTATAAAACAGAATACTGGATAGTTTAGATTGCTGAGCTCATTTAAAATTAATGTCAGTACAATTCTCCATCAGATCTCCCATCTGAACACAAGGAAATTAAGTATTCCC
>JANHZU010008794.1:184291-194520 GCA_032468055.1 Acrochordus granulatus | reverse complement strand
GTATTAGTATACTTGACCCTCTTCAGAGCAAGGTAACCCCCATGCAATCAGATGTAGTTTGTGAGTGATGCAGCTAATGCTAATGTACAGATGATTTGCCCTTTGCATGTTGGACTCTTATTCTGTAACCATGAAACCATAATTAAGGCTGCCCAAATGGCCAACTGTTGGCTATATAGTTCATAGCTGTACTTCTAGTCTGTGTAAGCCACATAAAAAATTCAGCATACACAAGTCCCTAGGTCTTGCATCAAGAGAACTGATATTGTGTAAAGCAGCAGACATCCTTTAATTTGGGTTTAATAACAAAAAAGGAAAAGGTGCACTATTGGGTGGTCTGCTGGATTCCTGAAAAAACATCAGATGAAAATTGTGACCAGGAAAAACTTTGGCTACCAGCAGCTGCTATGGCAATCACAAAATGCTCCTTGTCTGGATCAGGAAGTGCTGAAGTGACACATGAAATGGCACCTGTCAGATTTGAATTAGACTACTGTAATTTGCTTCATGTGGGAATGACCAAGAAAATGAACTGGAAACTGCAACTGGCATACAGCTATTCACTTGCTGAGAAGTTTGAAGTTGTTCAGTGGAACAACCCCTATGTCATTGGATTGTACTGGTTGCTAGTAGACTTCTAGATCCAAGAAAGTGCTGATTATGACCAACAAGGCCCTATATGGGTTGGATTTGTGTTTTATACTTTTGTAATTGTAAGCCTCTTAGAGTCTTGTTAGTAGCAGTATACATTTGAGCGTAATAAAATTAATTATATATTAAATTTACATTAATTTAAAAAATAAATTAATTTTAAGTGCTGAGTGCTTAAGATGCTGGGCTTGTTGGCTGGAAGCTGGCAGCTCAGCAGTTCGAGACCCAAGTGCTGCCACATAACAGGATGAGCTACTCTTACTTGCTCCAGTTCTTGCCAACCTAGCAGTTGGAAAGCATGTAAAAATGCAAGTAGATAAATAGGTACCACCTTTGGTGGGAAAGGCAAGAGCGTTTTGTAAGTCATGCTGGCTATATGACCACAGAAGCATCTTTGGACAAATGCTGGCTCCCTTGGTTGTGAATTGGAGATAAGCACCGCTCCCTAGAGTTGGCCAAGACTGGAAACAATTACCTTTTATCTTAATAAAGTATATTCTCATGTCATCGATAAAGGATATGTAACACGTGTGCAAGTCTCCTCAGCTGGACCATATGACTGATGTGAAGTGGATGTAAGAACTGAGGCCTGCTCCTCACAGCCATTTCAATAAGACATCAGTCTCTGCTGAAGGTGGTGTATAAGGGTTTCTGACTATAAGGGAGCCCAGATGAAAAAGGCACTGGAATCTCCCCATTCTCAATAGCAGCCAAACTGATAATTTAAATAATACTATGAACAGGTGTCTGATCCCTTTTGACCATCCTATTTATAAACTAGTGTCTTAGTTAGCAACACGGGCTGCCTAATACTGCCAGATACAAAAAGAGATCTGGAAGATGCCTAAATAGGCAACATCACTGATATCAAAAGAGGTCTGATGCCTTTCTTCTCTCTCTGATGACCCGGGTTTCCAAATGGTCACAAACCATTGTATGAATTTTTAAGTGCAAGCTTGAAAGATTTCCATGTCATGCTGCCCTCAAGCTTACAACATGCCTTTTTAATAATAGCTGGCAGTCTGCTGGACATCTGAGTTATCCCTGGCCATATAAGCCCTAGACTAAAACTTAGGAATTAAAACAAATTGTTGGCAGAGTTGTCTATTTATAATTCTGGAATTGTTTGTCACTTTTTTAACCATCAGCTTGCTTTCTGTTCTTTTTAGATTGTTACAGTTCTGAGTCATATGATTCTTTTATTATAGGTGATATTTGTACCAATATTTTAAATATTATATTTTATAAAGCCACTTTTCTTGTACACTTTTTAGATTGTTACAGTTCTGAGTCATATGATTCTTTTATTATAGATTAATCAACCATGACTACAGAATCTGGTTCAGACTCTGAATCCAAAGATCAGGATCAAGAGCAGAAAGAAACATCTGATCAACAAGGAAAACCAACCCAAGAACAGCAGCCACAGCAAGTGAAAGAAGAGCACCAGAATGCATTAGAACAGTTTTCCAGTGTTGCAGCCCATAGCACTCCTGTGAAAAAGGAACAGGCAAGTTATTTAGGAAATCATATTTCCTCAGTATGGTACTAGTCTGTTAGAGATTTTGGATTATTAAGGTAACAAATGTTAGGAATACTAAATATTACAGCATGCATCATTTTGAGCTGGAGTAACCTTCCATGAGAAAATTATGGAAATGATAACCCAGCTCATCTGGAGAGTATTTTGCTAGGAAAGGCAGCACATTGACACTCACCAAAATCATAATGGATTCTAGTATGACAAAACAAAATGTGCTCAGTGTATTTTCTTTCTTTCAATGCTATTTTTATTAAAATTCTACTATGATAATGAAACACTGTTTCCATATTTGTGTCCAGTTGTCTGTCTTTCAGTATTGATTTTTTTCAGCCTGTTGTATGAAAAGGAGAGGATCTCCAATACCTAACATAATTTAGATTTGTTTTTGGTTTTACTTGTATCCTTTGTTCCATTTCACTGGACTGGATCTAAAGTAAAAAATTTGTTGAAATCAGTGTGAATTATTTTCATGATTAACATGTCACACAGATACTAGTGCAACTAGACCTAGATTCTAGTTCACCTATAGCCTTGGGAGTTTCTTCTGTGAGTAAGGTCAGTGACTGCCAGGAAAACTTATTCCAGGAAGATATGGTATGTTATGTACTGCTTTGAGCTTCTGAACTTTACATTTGAATCTAAATGCAAAGGATTGCCTATAAATGTGTTTTCTGAAGAATAAAGGATGTGTGTTGAACTTAAGCACTACATGAGCTGAAATAAATATACTGAAATAAATATATCCAACTGTGGCATTCTATCAGAGAGCTCTAAATTCACCCAACTCCTTGGGTACTTGTAGTATCCTGCAGAGCATCTTCAGGACTTCAGGAATGAGAAAAGTAAAGTTCCTTTTGCTTGAAGAGGACTTCATTCATACAGTATATGTGCATATATATAGTATATGTATAGGTTAGGTTATACTATACCTATAACAGTATAGGTTAGCTATACTGTTCACAAGAGTAATGTGGGCAAAGTTTAATATGATTTGTTTAATTTGAAGTTTTCAGCAATTGGTATGCTACCATCTGCAAAGTTAATAGCTGACATATTAAAAGCAGCCTAAGGACTTTCAAACTAAAAGTCACAATATATAAATTTAATTTGGATAAGAGTATAGAATTTACAGAAGGAAGACTGTTGTTTCAACCAATCTTATTCAAAAATAGAAAACATTTGTTTGATATTGATAATATTTTGGCCAGATCTTCTAATTGTGGAAATACATTGAAATCTCTGAGAAAGACTTCATTGTCTTTGAAAGAACATTAATATATGATGTATGTATTGAAAGAATGTGAATGTACAGTGTATGTGTTGTCTTTCAGTTGAACTTTGCTGCAGATAAATTGCATGAACAGATTGTCAATCCTCTGTAGAAAGATAAATTCTATGTGAAAGTATTTTACTGTATAAAATAATTCATAGTTTTGGTACCTGCTCTTTTTTGATGCACAATAATTAATGTAAGGATGAGCCTTTAGCAAATAAATTATGTAACTGTTTTTCTCCTGCTTAGCTAGTTGTAAAAATTACTATCTATCCATTCCTTTTCCATGTGTGAAGTTAATGCTTATGCTTGATCTAAATGTTGTCCCAAATAGAAAAATAGTTTTTTCTTCTTTATTTTTGGGATATTTTAACAAGGGAGTATAATTTTTATCTATATGGATTTCAAAATGGATTTCTGCACTTCACTATACATTACATACCACATGATCTTGTGTCTGAAATCAGATTAAAGTTTTTGTTGAATTTATTTTATTCCCATGGAAACATGTTATAATGAAGGAGACATTTGGAGAAATAATTTGTGATGAAAATCATTAGTATAGGTTGCAGACTTACTTTGAAGTCATTTCAAAACAAAATAAATATTCATTTTATGATCATAAATACAAATTAACTTATAAAGCTCTAGCTAAACTTATTTCTGAGTTTCCTATTATTAAATATGTTTTTAGCTAGTGATAAAAGAGCCATCTGTGTATAAATCCATTATTAAAAATACCGCTGGTACTCAAAAACAACAGCATATTTTTGGACTTATATATGAGATTTCTGAAATGAAAATGGTTGTTTAATAATAATTGCAATGTTGGACTTTTCTATTATGGTTGTCTGATTTTATTTTTAAATGTATTACTGTACTGAAGTTTCCCTTAGTAGTTTCCTAAAATGCTATTCAACAGCAGAACATCAGTTTCATGAACAAAAAAATCTTTGCAAATCACTGAACTAAGTGATTTATCTCTACTCCAATACAGTTATGTACTTTTTTAAAATGGGTTCAGAATAGGTATCTACTAAGTGGTAGTTGATTATGCTCCATAATTCTGAAAACCTGCTCTCTCTGCCCATTTTTGTTTTGAAATCTAGTTGTTTGTCTTTTGCTTTTTTTAGGCCACTGAGAAAGAACTTGAAGTTGCTGCTGCAGTGGCAAAGCAACTGGAATATCAGCAGTTTGAAGACGACAAACTCTCTCAAAAATCATCTTCAAGCAAACTCTCCCGATCTCCTTTAAAGATTATCAAAAAACCAAAAAGTATGCAGTGCAAAGTGATCCTGCTGGACGGCTCTGAATATGGCTGTGAAGTGGAGGTAAAACTGAAAAGTGGAATTTCTAGGGATAGATTAATGCACAAAATGTTATGTTAGGTGGTTTAATTGCATACAGTTGGTGAGTGATCCCAGTGAAATTTCAGGGTTTTTTTAAATATCAAAAGAAAATGCCTTCCTAAGTAAGGAAATTTATAGTCTATTCATCTATGATACAAGTAGAGGAAAAATAAAGAAGACTCTCTTCCAAGGAGTCTTATGTAATTATGGACTTGGCAAATAAGATTTTCCTCAGAATATAATCTTTATAGATAAAAGATAACAATAGCACTTCAGGATGCATTAGCAAGAATTTATTAGCTGTGTCTTGAAGGCCGTAGTACAAAGGCTTCTCTCAGTCATAAGGCTCTTAAAAATACATATAGTAATGCCTGATAGCAGATTGTTTTGTAGGTTATATTTGAATTACTGGTTACAGATTTGGAGAGGATGTTCTTAAACATAATAGAGTCGTTCCACGGAACATGATGATTACAACACCTAGAACACGAATATTCTCTTTCATTCATGATAGGATATTCTCTTTCAAAAGGACTATCCAAAATGGGGGAGGTAGTACATTTACCCAAGAGCTGGAGCACCTTATTTGTGAGCAAAATTACTCTTCAGAACTTCTTAGATCATAAAATAATATATGATGTAAATCATATTCTTTAATAAATAAATCCTTATGTAAGAACATTAGTTAAATTAATTGGCATTTGCTTTGGAACAATCAAAGTAATATTGTCTGGTTCATTTGGGGAATTTGTTGTCACAAGGTAATATGATTGCTTTTTTAAAAAAATTAATGGAGGCTAAATCCAACCTGAGTTGTGATGTTATAGAACTTTCAGATTTATAGGCAACATTCTACTGTGTACTGGTTGTTCTGCTGGACTTGATCAAATGGCTCAATTTTTGTTGTCAGCAAAGCTAAGGAGCTGTCCAGCAGACCGTGATTTAAGATAAGCAAAGTAGCAGGGTGCTGTCCAATGAAAACCTGGAAACAAAAGTTCAGATTGCACTATTGCTGTACACTTTAGATGATTACTGGTTTGGGTGACCTGTTCGTTCTAGATTGTCTTTGTTTAAACCCTGATCTAGCAATATGAGAAATTTAACTTCCTTCTTGGAAGGAAGAGTCATTGAGAGTCAAGTCATTGATTTTGTGCTGACAGCTGAATCTTTAGTTCTGGATTTCCTCTTAAACTTCCTGCTACCATTGATCCTGGAATTAATTTTGATGGATTTCAATCTGAACAGTAGAAATCCCCATACAAAAAAAATGGAACAATATAATTTGTGCCAGATCTTCAGCATTTTGTTGATCTGAAGCTCACTTCTCAGCAAAATATATAATTTTTGCAGTACTATGAGTGACAATAGGTCTTCCCTTTATGAAAGAAGAGAGAGGTGTCCTCACTGCAATTTGGGGGTTTATATTCAAAAGGAACATGTGTAACTTCTGCCATCTTGCTTGTTAACTGGAACAGTGACCCACCATTCCTCCCTTAATCTTTTGGGATTACCTGTTTGTCTCAGGGTGCTAAATCAGAATTATTTGATATTGCATTGGCAGGATTCTGGTTTTTATTTTTCACTTTACCTAAAACAGCTGTTATATTCAACAACGCTTATAGATTTGTTTTAGTTCATAACTTTTTTGACATGATGAATAGAAATTTGTCTCAATTTTCTGTCGGTAACATCTCCTTTGAGTTCTTACAAGCTCCTGCTTAAATCATCAGTGATAGTATCTAATCATCTTCCTTTCTATCAGCCTCTTCTTTGATTGCCTTCAATTTTTCTCAGCAGCAGGGTTTTCCAGTGACTCTTGCTTTCCCATTATGTATCAAAAAAATTGAAGCCTTACCTTCATTATAAATTCTTCCAGTAAGCAGTTTTATTCAATATTATTGAATAATGTTTGCAACAATTTTCTGCAGCATAAGTTTTTCTTTGTTCATCCTTTTTCATGATGCAGTTTTCCTGCCATATGTTCCCATAATCTGGGAAACCATGCCCTTGACAATACAAACTTGTGTTATCAAGATGATGTCTCTGCACTTAATATTTTTATTTTAGATCTATTGCAATTTTTGTCAAAAGTGGTAAATGTTTATTTCATAGCTACAGTCATTATATCTGTGCATTTTTGAGCCGAGGAACAGTTAGTCTTGTAACTTCTTTTCCATCTATTTATATTGCATTATTATCCTTATTAATATAATTTTTAAGGATTTTTTTAAATACTGAGCAGCAGTCAGGCTTTTGTACTACTTTCTTTCATCCTTAACAAAAAATTCTTTAATTGCCCTTGCTTCCAGCCATCAAAGGATATCTGAAGTTCATATGTCTCCCAACAATTTTAATTCCATTTTTAAATTTCTTCTAACCCAGCATTTCTCAGTATGTATTCTGTATATAAGTTAAATAAATAAGACAGTTTACAGTCTTGACACACTCTTTTTTCAATTTTGAACCATTTAATTGTGAACCATTCTGTTCCAGCTGTTGCTTTTTGGTGATATTAAGTGTAAGGAATCAGAACAACTCCATGAGTAGGCCAAAGCAGTTTCTTAATTGTTGATTACCTATTTACAAGAATCTCACCAGATTAACTACATTCTCTTGGTAACTGGCAGATAAGAGCTTCAAGAGTTTGATCTCTGTTGTTTCCTCCTAGGGAGCGTCTTTAAGTTACACTGCCTCTTTATTCTCCCTCTACTTTAGCCTGTGATTCCATCATAGGCAATCAAACAAATATTCCTGTAGACCACTAAGATGGCCTGATACATCCATGTTTTTAAGGATGCTGGGCTTTTGTTTGTTTGTTTTGGAGGAGGTTGTGTCTTTGAGTCAGTGTTGACTCAATCCTACTTAGTAAATTATATCTCAGAATCTATTATTTTTAGATAGTGTGTCTTTTTCCCTCTTTTCAATAAAGTCTGATTATGGGAGACTGCCGAGACAGATCTCTACATTCTTTTAGCAAGATTTCAGAAGTGGTTTGCCATTGCAAATCACTCCCTAGGGCTACAGAGGATGACTGATCCAGTGTTCACCTAGCTGATTTCATGCCTAAAGTGGGACTAAAACTCACAGTCTTCCAATTTCTAGTCTGGTGTCTTAGTATACCAATAGTCTGCACAGTCAAAAACTTTAAAACAGGGATCAAAATATTTTTGGAACTCCTTACTTTTTCCATTTTGCACTAGATTTTAACAGGTAATCTCAGGTGCTGCTTCTTCTTAGGATCCAGCTTATATATTTGTCTGTATTATTCCATATATGATTGAAATCTGGATTGCCAAACCTTGAGTAGTTGGATTCATTCAGTGGTTGGATCATTCTTTATCACTGTCTGCCTCCCTCTCTCTCTCTCTCTCTCCCTCCCTCCTTATTTATTTTGGTATTGGGATACAATCAGTACTTTCTGATCAGCTGGACCACTAGGCCACCACTACTTCCGTATCCATTTAGAAAATGTGTGTAGCACTTTAACTGTATTATCTTGTAAAATTTTAAACAGTTCTCAGATTATATCAACTCTTGCAGTTTTGTTGTAAGCAATATGTTATAGGATCAATTCATCTTCACTTTCCAAACTGTCTGATTCTAGTTCAGTGATTCAATCTTAATGCATATTGACAATAAATATTGGATTGTATTTTCTATACTAATAAGAGCTACCCTGTCAGTTTTTTAAGAGCATTTGAAAAGAAAGTTGTTTTAGTTGGGCTTTTTTAGAATTGTATTTAAATGGACTGATGCAAGTGTTTTATGTGAAAACCTCTGTGTTTCCTGAATCCTTTCCCCAAATCCTCCCTTTTGTTAGGAACTTATCATTCTGTTTCAACTGGCTGTGTGTAACCTTGTTATATTTTCTCATCCTGTCCCCATCCCCTTTTTAGAAATGTATGTATTTCCAAACCATTACATTTCATTTATAGATGGATTGAGAAAGCCTTCTGGATAGAAAGTGAAATATCTTCAATAACATCTTGTTATTAAAGTCCATTTGCCTTTTTTAAAAAAAATATTTGCAAAATCTGCAATTTTTGCTACATATTCCTCTGTTAATGCAGCCCCGGATCATGTAGGGTTTTTTGGCAGTTACAGAGTAGTGCTAAATCATACTTAAGTAGTAGTTCACCAGGTCACCTAGATCCCTCTCATAGGCACTACTGTTGAGCCAAGTACCGCCTATCCTGGACCCGTGTATCTGGTTTTTCCTGCCTAATTGCAGTACCTGACTTTTCTCATCACTGAACTACATCTTGCCTTTATCTGCCTTTATCCTTTCCTCTCCTGCACTATTGGCATTCAGGATTGGCTGATATAACTGCAAAATGGCTGATGGGTTATCTCTTTGAACATGATCTACTGACAAACTTACATCCTGACATATATTCCAACATATTGTAAAAAGGAAGAATAATATGTATTTATCTTCAGTTACAGGATATTTTATTAATGTTCAAAATTAGGTAAATACGCTATGGAAACTATATCAATATGTTCATGTTTATTTACTATATTATACTGTATTCTCATCACCTACTGTAGGTTTGTGAAGATAATTTGAATGTCTTTGTACTCAGAGAGCTTCCCAGGAAGATCAGAGCAAATTTGGGAAGATGAAGGCAATTGGAGAGGATAATATAGTATACCAGCAGTATAGGACATAATTGTATTTCTCAATAGAGAAAGAAAATCAGCATCATTTCATATAACATTTAACTTAGAAACTAATTTTAGCTTCAGTATATACAAATATAATGTTGAATTGCATTTTCAGCAATCAAAAAGATAAAGAAAAAATACTTTCATAATATCGTTGCAGTATTTCAGCATCTTGATATGCAGTATAATTAGAATAAATATTTTACATTATAAATATACTCCCCCAAAATGAGAAATAAGATTGGTCCTTGGAATAAATAAAAATATATTTTTCACCACCTAATGTTGCTTAATTATGAGTTTTATATGTCTACATAGCATTATTTAAACTGTTCTTTAGATGTTCAAAGTGAAGACATTTTGAAACTCATTCTAAATTTTCTTCTGACTATAGAAACGCTCAAAGGGCCAGATTCTTAAACTGTTCTTTAGATGTTCAAAGAGAAGACATTTTGAAACATTCTAAATTTTCTTCTGATTATAGAAACGCTCAAAGGGCCAGATTCTTTTTGACAAAGTATGTGAGCACCTGAATCTCTTGGAAAAAGATTATTTTGGACTAACTTACAGAGATATGGAAAATCAGAAGGTAAAATTATCATTTATTTCAGGAAATCGTGAGCTAATGGGGGAATATATTTAATCTAAGAATAAACAACTATAGAATGGTAACATGTCTGTGAAGACTCTCACTCGTCCAGGGTAATTGCATCGCAACAAAGTTTAAAAAACAGGCATCTGGACT
>JANHZU010008794.1:141115-151431 GCA_032468055.1 Acrochordus granulatus | reverse complement strand
GGCAAGGAGATCAAACCAGTCAATCCTACAGCAAATCAAACCTGATTGCTCTTTGGAGGGACAGATATTGAATGAAGCTGAAGCTCAGATACTTTGGCCACATAATGCAAAGAGAGGACTCATTGGAAAAGACCATGATGCCAGGAAGGACTGAAGGCAAAAGGAGAAAGGGATGGCAGAGGATGAGATGGTTAGATAGCATAATCTGTGTGATGGGCGTGGGTTTGGATGGACTCCAGGAGGAAGTGCAGGATAGAGAGGTCTGGCATGCTGCAATCCATGTGCTCGCAGAGTCAGACACAACTGCATGACTGAACAACAATTGAAGGAGCAAACACAAATTGTTCAGTTGGTTTGTTTAACATACATGCCTTAATGTAAGCATAATTTGAGAGATTCAGACACAGGTGAATTCAGTCTGTTAGTAGAAAAATAGGTAAAAGAAAATATCTGCATATTAAGGCTGCAATCCTATAAAGACTTGTCTGGAAGATATACTGTGCTTTGCTATAAATTTGTTTTAATAAGACATTGCTTATTTCTCAGGTAGACCTTGTTCAGAACCAGAGGGACTTAAAAAACAGAATTTTGCTGTCTGAAAACCTCCTGTTCCAGCTTGTGGTCTAGGATGCTACATTTCATTTTTAACCCACATCTTCTTTTTTCTCTAATATGCAAACCTTCTGTAGCAGTAAATATGGGAGGGTTTAGTAGGCTGTGGGAGGTGGGTGGGAGGAGAAGACTTCCTTAATTTTTATTTTGTTATTCCTGAAGAGTTTTTGCTTGGGTTTTTTGTAAGTAAAGGTCCCATTTTGGTAAGAGGTTGCAGTTAAATTTGCTAATACATGAAGGAGAAAATAATACGCATTGTTCTCATTAAAGCTGTATAAGGTATTACAATCGACACAATCCTCGGTATTCAAAATCTTACTTTTTCTGCATTACAAATTTCTATAAATTTTATATTGTAGTCTTCTCCAAAAATTATCAGGATTTTTAAGAATTGTTGGTTGAAATCTCAGTGTCACAGAGCAACAAATTCCTTTTTGGAAAGAAACATGAAATGGTCAGGAATTATGTGTATTTTCAGTTCACATCATTATCTTCTTCTATTTCCTTATCTCATTTTACAGTGGTGATCAAATTGGGAAAATGATGGTAGAATGGTGAACCACAGATTTATAGTCATGGATTCAGAGAATGACAGATTGTGTAGCATTCTTGTTCTTTTTTGAAATGCCAAATTTTATCTTTGGAATTCCAAAAAAGAAGGAACAATTAAAGCAACTGCAATTAGAAAAGGGAATGGTGCATGTGCTAACAGCAGAAAGAAGCATGGTAGCATATATAGTTTCATTCTTTCTCAGTATGATTTTGAGCCTTTATGTTTGAGAATTTCTCATTTACCCTGATGAAGCAATTAACCACAAAATGTATAAGTTTGAATTTTTTTAAATAAGGTATTTAAAAATTTATTTTAACAGATGGGTTGACTTTGTAACTTGCTATATCTTGGCTGCCCTCATAGAATAAAACATGGAAATTGGTATAATTAATTCAGTGGATAAACTTGTTATTTTAACTTTATGCAACTAACTTTTATATGCAGAGGAAATTAACCAATTATAATTTTCTCTTTGTCCTTTTGCTCTTGAACTTGCTATCTTTTCTTTCATCAGCCACCTTTGCCTGGCATTGATTCATTACCTCCTTCACCATCCTCACCAACTGGTCCCTTTGCATCTTCAACAAAACTCCATAGGAGATGCAAGGAGAATAGTAAAAAATTATTAGATGGTGAATCATTAAAAAACACAAGTCAAAAGCACGGTGAGACTGATTTGAACTTCAGTAAAAAAGGAAAAGCTTATTCTGTGGAACATGACATGGCATTTAGCTATAAGCAAAAGGCCAGAAAAGGCGGGACATTATTTTCTTTCTCCTTGCAACTTCCAGAATCATTCCCTTCTCTCCTGGATGATGATGGCTACTTATCTTTTCCAAATCTGTCTGAAACAAACATCCTGCCACAAAGTGTGCAGCATTTCCTTCCTATTCGCTCACCTTCCCTTGTGCCTTGTTTCCTTTTCATTTTTTTCTTTTTGCTTTCTGCTTCTTTCTCAGTACCCTATGCTCTCACTCTCTCCTTTCCCCTGGCTATATGCCTCTGCTACCTGGAGCCCAAGGCGGCCTCCTTGAGTGCTTCACTTGAAAATGACCTGAGTGACAGTTCAGAGGAAGAGGTGTGTACCTCAGCACAGAACACACTTTTTTGTGTTCATTGTTTCAGTCCTAAACAGTGTTAGAATGCTGCACCCGTAGTCCTTTCAGAACCTCATTCTTGTCTGTGGTGTTATGTTCAGAATTTTTTTTTTAATTTTTGTTGTGTTGAGAGTGTAGCTTGAGCCCAGGGTTAGGCACAACACAAAGTGTATGAGATGACTGCTACTATGTAATGAAGCTTAAAATAATTTATTTCAAATACAATCATGTAATGAGTTGTGAATTTTCAGTTGTAAAACCATAAAGCATTCCACTTGCTTTATTGGTCCTTCAGACTAAATATATTTTATATGGACTTCCATTTGGCTCAAAATTTGTAATACTGTCGGCAATAGGAAAATGAAATTCTAAATTCCTTTTATCTTTGAAAGGGATTTAATATGAAAAATGAGTTTTGTATTGAAGACGAGGGTACCACAGATCCAATCAGTTTCATGGATAATCCCATCTATTGAGGAACCACAAGTAAACTGTGCCTATCATTTTCTTCCATTACTCAGTCTACAAATGTACATAGATGCAGCCACAGGAATAGAGCACAACATGAGGGTGTTTCTATTCTATGTGCTGTACTTCCCTTACTGCCAGAATTATTTGCTTACAGTATTTTAATAATGCCTATAATTATGGTGAAGAACATGTTTAAGCATGTTTAACAAAGAAGTGTTCTAGTTTAGCAATAAATCTCATACAGGACTAATGAAACCTAGTTCAGAGAAAATACTGTCTCCTACATAAATTAATTTTTGCTTCTCTAACATAAAGTTTGAAAACTTGTCTGTAGTTGGTACTGAGTTGTACCAGAACTGAGTTGTACCATAATACGATGAATAGTGACAACTCTATAAGATGCAAATACTTTGTAAGCATCTTTAAAGTAAATCAAGGTGCAGTCTGAACAGAAACATTTGCATTTTACAAATTGTTTCATTAGAATTACCAGTCAACACAAATTATCTGAAGGCATGTTACATAATTCATTGCAAAGCACACTTGCTTACCAGTAAACCTAGTTGACATCAATAAAATTTATTCTAAAGTTGAATTGGGATGGGATAGGACGAGTTTTCTAATTTGTTTGCTTTAGATTGGCTTGGTTCAGATGTGTCAAATCATGATTTGGAACTATGAATTAAACAACTTTATTCTTATCAATTAAATTAATTTTGTGAAGAAATCATAATATTAATATTTGCTATTTCATGGTTCCTGTGTGTGCCAAAACAGAGTAGCAAATCAAGACAATTAGTTGGCAGTTCTGGGTTGAAAGACATGAATATTGTAACACCAAATCCTTTGTTATACATGAACCAAGCTTGTGATTAATCCAGGATTAGTAGTTCTTTGTTAGATTACACAGATTTGTGCCTAATCCAGGGTGCTTCTCTTGTTTGGACATATTGCATGACATTTTCTTTTGAATCTTGGCATGTCTGCATTACATCAGCAAAACAAAACACAGCAGTTATTAATATAATGAGCTAGGAAAAAAGTTGTCTATGTTTTTAAATTCCAGCAGTATTTCCAGCAAACTTCGAGCTGGTCAGTGATTATCTAGTAATTATTTTCTTTGGAAGAAACTTCCATTAAGAGTGCTTAAAAACTCACTTCTGTCTTGAGCCATCTACCTAGGAATACAACCCATTGAACCTGAATAGGACTTACATCTGAGTAGATCCATTTAGGATTGTCCAGTAAAATTCTCTGCTGAAGTGGAAGGAACTCCATTCTGAATAATATAAATAATAAGTAAATATTTTGGATTTGAAAATGCTCTCTGATAAAAGAGGATCCATGAACAATCTAGAATTTTAAAAGATTTTGAATTGCCTGTAGAGTTATAGGTCATGAAAAGACATGACAGGAAATGCTGAGTCATGATGGTATGATGACACATAGAACAAAAGAGATTAAGTTTACCACATATTCCTTGCAATTTATTTAGGATCCACACAATAGCCTATAGCATTATGGCTGATTCTATTCTGAGAGAAGTAAACTTTCAACTGCCATACTGATTAACAGGAAAGTAAGTAGTTTGGACTGAAGAAATGCTTTAATTGTTAACAGTTTGTTTAATTTCTGATTACAATATATCTCTACCCTATGAAATGGTATTTATTCCAAAATGAATGCACCACATAATTTTAAATTCATCTTTACTTTATACGGTCGCTGAATGGTATGTATCCCAAAATTAATAAATTGATTTAATTCTTTTAATGGAAATCCTAGTAATATATGAAGTTCTTTTAAATTATTGCTTTTAATTCCTTTTCCTTTGGATATATTGGACTACCTTTTCCTGTTTTTTTCCCTCTTAATTAAGAATTAAGAGAGTTGAAGTTCAACAGACCCACAGGTTGCTATAAATATTACCATACTAAATATTTCAGTGGAAATCCTGATGAGTTTGTGCTGTAGTTTATAGCTTAATCATGCACAGCTGGAACAGGTAAGATTCATGTCAATAAGCACATTTGGAATTTTGAAAATATCTCATTGATCATCTCACAAAATAGTTGTGAGAATATGATTGCTTAGGAAATCCATTGTGGATTTTATGATCATAAAATACTGTAAATAAAAAAATGCAGTAAATAAATAAATTTACAATACTGTAAATAAAAAAAAGGAAAGGTTTTCCTTCAACATGGATCCCAAGAATATTTTTTGAAGCTACTAATGTTCCTGCACACCTTACTCTCTCAGTGCCATCCTAGCCTTTAACTGTGGCCAGGGATATGGAGGTAATTGCATTATACCTCAATACAAAGCATCTCAGAATGGATGAAACTTTCTATGCAGTTGTGGGTTTTCCAATTTCACAATAAAACTCCTTTTTTTGTTTGCTTCATTTTACAAAACGATAAGAGAAACAAAATCGAAAAATATTTTAAGTCTTTGGTCTTTTCCATGGGAACAGTGATATTGTAAAACAGTGCCCTGGATACAAGAGGTTCATAGGAATGATGAACCTTTGAAAAACTATAGTTACAAATAAGTAATCTGTTTGTCTTTTGTGCATCAGGTATGTATGGGTGACAAGCAGACTTACTTTTGAGGCTCCTAGTCCTACGAAGAAAAAATTGAAAGATGTACAGTTCTTCCCCATAATGTATCCATATTTAAACTTGAATCTTGAACCCAATGGGAAAATATTAGAAGATAACTTTTTCAATTCTGAGTACAAAGAGAAGATTGAAAATAGCAGAATGATGTAATTTTATCAGCATTGAAAGCCAGAGCTCACTTAATTTTATAAAGTGTGGAGGGCTTTCATTCAAGCAAATATAGAAGAACTATAAAGACCTAATGGAGGAGCTCCTGTGCAGTTTGTAGTACCAGTGAGTCTTCTAGTAAGAATGATAGGCTGGTATAATGTCTGGATGGAAATCCTGAGATTTCCTGTCAAAATGGAATGCTATAGTATGAGTTGTGGGATATCTTCAACAACATCAAAACATGACTTTCTGGGTCATATTCATACTACAAGGAGTTCTCAAGTAAAGATAGGACATGATGAGAGGAAATTGTGCTCTACTGTAGAGAAATGATTCCTTCCATGACTGAAAGAAAGAAGTTCCCAGGGTATTTTGGAACAGACTACTCTTGCACAGTGAGCATTTTAGAGAGATACAAACAGATATGGGTGGGTAAATCACCTCTTGAAACAACTCTTGTAATACAACTAACTGTAATTTACTTGCTTGTACAAATCAAGTAATCAGTAGTATTCTTTCTAGAATAAACAAGGTGAACTGCAATAAAGACAGGCTAATGTTAAGACCATGGCAACAGAGTAGGAAAAAAAATGTAGATTCCATCCTACTATATTAGTGGTTACTATATTAGTGGTTGCCATTTGAACTGTATGAAGATGTGAAGGCAGTTTAATGCATGGACAAGTTTGGAAACAATAAACATCTGAAGGAAATTGATAAAGAATTGGTGATTCTTTGGGGATTAATTGCTCTTCATAGGATAGATTCTCTTTTCAAACTTGGAAGAATTCAACAGTGGATGAGAAGGTTGCTGAAACAGAGATACTGAAAAGGATTAAGAAGAAATCACAACCATCATAGGATTGTCAAAGGAATGACAAAAGAAACAGAGGCAGCTGAAACTTACATGAGGAATCTTCATATGCAGTTTTATGACCAGGGTAGATGCAGTCAGATCACCCTTCTGGATCAGCTTGACTGGAACACACTGGCGTTGTTCTGACTCTTATATTACATGGACATAATTCAATGCATCTCATCTTCTGGGGAAAAAACTGAATGGATCCCAATTAAGCACCAGTTAACACAGTTCATTGGAAAAGTAAAGAAAAAAATAATTGAATTGGGACAGAACTATTGGAGAAAATGTAGAAGAACTGGTGTTAGAGTAAATGAAAGAATGTGAATACCTAACTAACAGTGTTGTGGTAAAGATTTATGGTACCAATGATGAGCTATATGGAAGAGTTGGAGTCAGATTATAATATGAAAATAGAATCCTAAAGAAATTTATGGAATTTTGAAATAGAGATGAAAACATAAGATTTCTCAAATCTTAAGATAGGACAACAATAATTCCAAAATGCTTTGTTTTTTTGAAAGATAAAGTGTGTAGCAATAAATATATCCACCTCTTCCTTCCTATCATCGATCAAGTTAGGAAGAAAAGTTATCTTTTAGTATCATAAACAGTATTAGCAAAGACTTCTACAGGCCTCATGGTTCACTGTATAAAATGACAAGGTAGCAGTAGAAAAATTCTCACGTCTTAGGGCCATCTTTCTCCTCTCCTGGTCATTTGGCCTCAAACAGGTAGTTCCATCAACAATTTTAGACAATATAGTGTTACAGAGGGAATGATGAAAGTAAAATCAGTGGTTATCTGATAAAAAATTCTGTTTCTTGGAAGCTGGGGGCATGAACCATGGTTTCTGTCATACAGGTAGTCCTCGACTTATGACTACTTGTTCAGTGACTGTTTGAAATTACAGTGGTGCTAAATGAAGGAATGTATACCTCCATGCCCATTGTAACCCTCCTGTGGTCATATGATAATAATTTGGGTACTTCACAGCCCATCCACATTTATGATACAGAGGCACTGCCGCTCCCCCACCTACCTATCTCCCTCCCCCCGAATCTCAGCCATTCATCAGTGTAAGCAAAGCTGCCATGGCCTGGGAAGACACATTGCCCACCTGGTTCACCAGGACAAACAATTTGGAGCAGGCGTCCTAAGCACTGTGAAATTGGACTCCATTTTTGAGATCCTTCAGAAGCTTTCTTCTCCAAATTGTGTGATTTGGAGTAGAAGGTTTCTTAAGAATTGCAAGAAAATAAGCCCACTTGGACAATGGCATGCTTTTCATAAGCTGGATACACCTGTCGGCAGCTGGAGAAAAATAGTAAAGATAAAGTGGGGCATTTTGTTTGCAGTGTCGGGTTGAGTGGACAGTGAGTGAGTCTTCCCAGGCTACAGCAGTTTTCCTTGCACTGGTAGCCCAGAAGGGTGGCTAAAGTTGCCACACTGCAGCACATCCCTAGCTTGCCTGTGCTAGGCCTTCCTGAGCCTGCCCCACTTCCTGAAGCATCTGTGCTTTGCTTAATGACATGTGAGATCACTTAATTAATGCTTGGACTGCATTGAACAAAGTCACATGATGTCTCATTTAACAATTGCTTTGCTCAACAAGTGCGATTCTTGTCCAAATTGTGATCATAGGTGGAGGACTACCTGTAATCTATTAGCTATCTTCACTGAAAGTAAAATTATTGATGTTGAATTTCATTGTACATCAAATATTCATACTTTACGTAAATCACTTCCTCTAGAGGAAGAAATTGTTGCACCTCTGGAATAAGGGCATTTGCTGTTTAGGATAACTGCTCTGTATGGTGGAGGCTTATCTCCAAAGTGTTGATTATCCAAGTAGTGAGGTCCAGAAATAAATGGAATATCTACTGCTCCCAATGCAGAATCAGAATTATAATGCACCAGTATCAGTGGTATTGAATTCCATCATACAGTTGGTGAGCTGTACAATGTTGTGCCATTATAATAATAGAGTTGCCAGTTAAATCTACTTGTCCAAGAGGGATCAATTGTGAAGATTTGAATTCATTGATAGACACAGATTGATTTAATTTACACTGAAAGCAAAGTTGATATTGGATCCAGTAGTAACCCTGAATCAAAGGATCACATCCTAGCCTCTGGTATCTCATGATGAAATACCAAAATGATAATGGGATCTTTTTGCATTACAGATTGCAAACATAATTGCTGAGGTGTGGGGACTAAGGGTTTATATTGAAGTGATAGGTACAACTCTAGAATAGTAGAAATCGTCTTAATAAATATTCCTATGACTAGTGATAAAAATATGAAGTTTCAGATCTCTATAATAAAAAAAGAGGCATATGAGTCTCAAAATGGTTAAAGCATCTCTTGAGTATGATCTCAAGATAGATACTCTTAAGAAGTATTGTATTGTGCAGAGAGATCAGTGAGAATAGCCACATGAGGATTGAGATTAAAGGGATGCGAAGTAGCACAAGATTCTCTAATTTCTCACTTGGAAGTAAAATTCAGCTGTGATATCTATGGAACACTTTGGTGCTACTGGAGGTCAGTAGAATTTGTCTCCAATATAGAACTGATAATAATAAGGGAGATACCACCAGAACAGATTGGTTGCCCTTTTCTTGTTAATGTTCTCCTCTGTTTGAAGAGAATATTATAAATAAGATCTACTGGGTCCAGAGAGCATTCTGATGTAAGAGGATAAATCATAGTTCTGCAGAACACAACATAAAATACCATGAGCCAAAGAGTGTGCCACTGTGGGGGAAGCAAGGGATTCATGTTGGTTTTCAAAGGAAATGACCCAGACAAAGGAATCTCTATTCAACAGCTTTAATAGATGTTTCAAGGTTATAAGAATGTCTCCTTCTGCCCACCTAAACTGACCTTGGCATATAATGTAACAGCACCTCCTGTGCTTGATCATACGTAATTACTCCATGCTGCTTCCCCTCTTCACGCATGATTCAGTCCTTGCTTCCCTCACAGCCACCTATCAAATAGGCTGCAAGAAGCACTTTTTCCAAAAGGATAGCATGAGTGCTTATATCAGCGTTTCTTTTCCTAAGTTTTTCCAGTATGCTCAAGACTACACAAGATTCCCTTCAGTGTGATAAAGGAGGCAAAGTGAACTGTTGTCAATCGTTTACTACCATACTTGTGATACTTTTAGAAGAGACTTGAAATCCCATAAACTCAGAGGTTTAGTGAAAAAGCCATTATACTGGGATTCAAAGGAGTAGGCAAAGATCCTTCTCCCTCTTTTTTTCTGTAATAGTAAAGAGGAGATACCAATATACAGGTAGTCATCACTTAATGACTATAATTGTCCAGATTTTGGACCATAAGTTGCCGTGCTTGTTAAATGGGTCACCATGTGACTTGACTTGATTTTACAACCATTTTATAATCACAGTCATTAAGCAAATCACATGATTGTTAAGCAAACCACATGGTCATTAAGTGAGTCCATTCTCTTGAATGGGTGCTTTTTTGCCGAAGCCAGCAAATATCTCAGATTGCAGTCCCATGATCGCGGGATGCTGCAACCACTCATAAGTGCAAGTTGGTTGCCAAGTACTCAAAATTCAATCATGTAACTGCAAGGGGAGATGTGGCAATCATAACTTCAAGGACACAGGTCGTAAGTAACTTTTGAGGGGTATTTGTAAAATGTAACTTCGAACAGCTCTTCAGTGACTGGTCATTAAGCAGCGACTACCTGTGAACATAATGAATGTGAACATATTTCCTTTTTCTGCATTGAAATAACAAGAGAAGAAATAACAATACAGTGGTGCCTCACAAGACGAGATTAATCCGTTCCGGAAGAACTCTCTTAGCGCGAAATGCTCGAAAAGAGAAACGCAGTTTCCCATAGGAAACAATGGAAAGTCAGATAATCTGTTCCACGCCCCAAAAAATATTCACCAAAAAATCATTTT
>JANHZU010008794.1:113220-141015 GCA_032468055.1 Acrochordus granulatus | reverse complement strand
GGAGATTGAATCAGGAGTCTCCGGAGTTCTCTCTCTTGAATGCCTTTCACTTAATTTACGCTGTTTACGCAGCGAGAAAGGAGAGCTCCATTGGGAGATTTCCCACATGAGCTGATCGCGCGGTGCTCATTGCGATCAGAAATGTTGGCAGAACACATGCACACGCGCTGCTTCCGGTATGGCAATGGAGTAAACCGCGCGAGGGGAGAGATGGTAGAGTGCACACACGCTGCTTCTGGTATGACAATAGAGTAAATAGAGTCGGCAGAACTTTCATGCGGAGTTGCCTGAACGGGAAATACAGAGCGCGCTTACTGATGACGTGCAAGATTTGGCACAAAGTTTCCTCGTCTCATGAGTCACGGCTCGTCTAGCGGAATATTTTTTGGTTAAATTTTTTGCTCGTCCTGCGATTTCTTGCCCTGCGAGTTACTCGTTTTGTGAGGCACCACTGTACTGCTGTTCATGGAGGCCCCATGGAGGCATTGTGAAGGCTCAGAAGCTGCCTTAGCCAGATGTCTTGTCAGCAGTGGGAGGAAGAAGATGGCGAAGATCAGTAAGGGGGCCAAAATGGCAGAAATGGATGGGGGAGTTGAAGTTCACATAGCAGTCATAAATGCGGCCAGCCTGCCAAATGCCCAAAATTTTTATCTTGTGACTGCAGGGATGCTGCAGTAGCTGAAAGTTTGAAGACCAGTTGTAACTACCATTTCTTCAGTGCTATTATAACTTTGAACAGTCCCTGAATGAATAGTCATTAAGACTATCTGTAGGTAAACTGTTCCCTCAACTTATTATAAGAGTGACTGTTATTCCAACCCCAAAAGATGAATTGTGCAGTTGTAGTCCAAAACATTTTGACTGCATATTGTATACCTATCCATACAGAATAATTTTTCAAGAGTTTTAAATGCATATTTTCAAATATGATTCAGTCCTTGGATCATTGTATAACTGAAATAGTTCACAGCTTAACTTTTTTCATAATAACTCCATCCAATATTTTATGTAACTTTTAAAGTAATTTTTATCTCTTTGTTATTCATTTTGAGTCAATATTAAAAATAAGTGTTCATGATACATGTTAGGATTTATCAGTAACTGGATGAATAATGCTGTGCTTTGTTTCACTCTGATCATTAGTACTAAATGTAAGTTAAAAATAAATTGCCATGTTTTATAAAGACTTTGATAGAAAATATAGCTTCTAAAAAGGATTCTCTTGCAGCTAGATCAAACGTAGAGTTGAGAAATGTAATTCTCTTCAAAATATTGCTAAATTCATTATATTTGACTGTGTGTTTGTTAAAATTCTTTGCTAATACAGACAGCCTTAAAACCATTATAACTTGTGAGAAAAAAAGATTGGTGCAAATAAGGGGCTGAAAGTCAAGAAATTGTTAAAATAGGTTTGTTTATGTATTTTCCTTTAAATCTGTAAAGAACAAATTATCAATATTTTTTACAGTAAAAGTACTGTTATTAAAAGTACTGTTTAGGACTTTTTCCCCTGAATGAAAAATGCAATGTATACATTTTGCTGCTTATTTAAGTCATTGGCTTTCTTTAGAAGAAATAAAGAAAAAATATCTTTTTTTTTCCTGATACTTTATTTGGCTGATCAATCCGGAGGATGGTTTAATTGGTATTTCTGCAAATTGCAGAATGTTAAACTAGGTGATTTCTGTGATCCTTTCTAATTCCATAGTTTTATGATTCTGTGTCACACAAGAGCCACTGCTTTGTATTGTATACCTTGATCTTAATGCTGTCTGATCTGTTTGTCTTGGATTGTGCTTCTTTTGGATTATCTTTTTTCTGAAAAAAGGATCAAAGTGCAACTTACAGGAATGTAAATTTGACAAATCAGCATGTGATTTTGTTTAATTATACATTGGGTTTATTTTTTATTCTTACTTTCCTCTTGGAACGTGGTTATACAACACAGACTGACAGCGAAAGAACTGACACTGCAGCAGATGGTGAAACCACTGCCACAGAGGTGAGTGCCATTGCTTTGATATTGTCAAATAATGTATCATACTTTAAATATTGTGAATATTAGCAAAATTGATACCTCGTAGTAATCAGACAAAGCATGGCAGGATTGAATTGACTATGGGAGACAGAGGGTCCCTCAAGTAACCACACCTTATGCCTTGTATGGCTGTGTCCTATTACAGTGCATAAATAGTTCCTATATGAAAAAGCTTTCCCATTAATTTCACTTGAGGAGTTCCTTCTGTTTAAATACACATTTTCATCTGCTCCCGAAACATTTTGAGACAGCTTTTAAAACAGATGCATCTGGGAAGAGTTTTAATTTTAGGAGAGGTTTTAATACTTGTATACTTTTTCATTTGATGGGTATGCCATAATTATTATAATCATTAAATGATTTTTATTAGTAAGATAATATTTTCTGTTTTTCTACATAAACAGTCAGATCAGGAGGAAGATGGTGATCTCAAAACACTGGTAAGTGAAAAAATGCCTTGTTTTTTTATGTGTATGTACTGTATGTTGTCCTCCATGGCTAAGGTCCTTGTTTATTCATATTCCCACAATATTTATAAATGTTGCTTAGAACAGCATTTTTACATTATTTGAATATTGTGGTCCTCACATTTCCCTTTCTTTTTCAGTTTTTTCAGAATAGTCTGATTAAGCGCATACAGGGTGAAAATGTGTATATCAAACATAGTAATCTTATGTTAGAGGTTGGTATGGGTATATATTAGTGCATGTATTCTCTGTGTGTTTTAAATATAGTGATTAAGCTGTGGATCTGTATATTATGCATGATATGTGCATTTCTCACCTGCTAATAAATCAAATGGCAATCTTTCTAAGATTAGGAGTTTCTGTTAAACTATTGTTTAGAACTCTGTTGCATACATTTTCAAAGGGTCTTTCTAGAATGTGTGTGAAACATGACTCTCCTAAAAGTATTTGATACTCACATGAATGAGGACTACTTTATACATTGCATATTTAAGGAATATGCAGGAAAACAGGAAATGTTTTTCATGCACAGATCAACCTATAACGCGCAGGTGCTTAAGAATGCATATTAACATAAATTCAGTTGGTAGGGAGTTTGGATTGGCTGGAGATCCCTAACAGGAATCCTACCTAGTGGCAAATGCCCTTACCACAGTGTTATGTGTGAAGTGTCCTAAGAGTTTCTGTACATCTGTTCTTTAAAGCACCGGTTTCCCAAGAGTGTTGTGTTACTGCTATGAGAGCTAATCTCATCAAGGCTTCTTTTGCTGACTAACTTAGAAATTTCATTTTTCTGTCTTGTCAATTCAAATAAACTAATGTTAAAAAAAATGCTGTGCTCCTCTTCCCAAAATCAGGAACTAGATAAAACCCAGGAAGATCTGATAAAACATCAGACCAATATAAGTGAACTGAAACGGACATTCTTAGAAACCACCGCCGATACCTCAGGGACTAATGAATGGGAAAAAAGGCTTTCAACATCACCAGTCCGGCTTGCTGCAAGACAAGAAGAAGCTCCTATGATTGAACCACTTGTGCCTGACGAGGTGAGAGCATATTCGTCTGGATTTCAAATATCTGTACTCCAACCATGTTTCATAGATGTTAATAATAGACCTCTTGTCCATTAGACCAAAGAAGATAAAGAAAAATCTGAAAAACGTATATTTTTACAGAAAGAAAGCACTACTTATCTCGATTCCCAGGTAAAAAGGAAAGTTTGTATTTTTATTACCATAAGATGCAACATTTTAAGGAGTTAATTTGATAAACACTTCTCATTTCTTTTGACAGCACATTTTTAAAGGTTCAGTGAACATATGGTAAAGGTTTCTGACTTAAATCTGTTTTCAGATTTTATTTATTTGCAACTGAGTTATTTATAGTTAGAATCTCATCATTCAATCTCTGGACATCTGCATGCATGCTGTCCATGGTTAAACACCTCAGTGGTGGTGATAAGAAGTACCCAACTGCCTTTAGAATCCATTTTCATTGTAGACTTTAAAAAAACAGATCTGCTTCTACTATTACAGCAAATATTTTATTCCAGATGTGTGTTGGACAGAGAAGCATGTTTATCAAAATGCAAATTTGCTGCTTGAACTTCTTCATTCTTATGTGTGTAATTTTCATTATGCAGGCAGAATTTTCAGAAATTGCAGCAAGGATCAAATTTGCACATAAATTAGTTTATATGCAAGTAGGATAGAATGCTGTAGATGAATTCACTTATTTCCTTATGGTTTGATAGAATTCAGAAGTAATTCTGGCCTGAATGGAAATATTATACTGACTGGAAATCATAAACATTTCCAAGATTGCCCAGTGTATTTCCATATATGCATTCAGGAGAGAAGGGGAAGAACAACTCTATGGAGATCCTACCTATAAAGAGCAGAATAAATCATTTTCAACATGATGAGTTACTTGTACTAGAAAAAGTATTCACCTTTACTTCTACAAAGGTATAGAGTTATACAAAGAGCAGAATCTTGAAGTGCTTTTAGAAAAGCTGTAGTTTCAATTATTGGGTCTCAAATCTGGAATACTAGAAGAGATCCAAGTGTTATTGTCTTTCACTTGTAATTCTTCTATCTGTCCTATCATTTCCTTTTCATCTTTTTTTCTTAACTAAATCTTAAGGAAAGCAACAATAGCTGCACTGTGCATTTTGATTAGTAATATTATAAGCTCTTATTCTGGAAATACTATTGAATATATTTTCTGTGTGTAAAATTAATGCTTCAGCATATGCTTACAATTTAATATTCAGAATATAATGTACAGATTATGTCTATAAAATGACATAATACAATATGTACTAACAATTACATAAAGACTACACAATACATCATTCGCAGTATTTTAGAAGTATACAAAACATTTGAAATTGTTTGAACCACAGAGGTTCATTGAACTGGTTTTAAATATTAAACTGCTCTCTCAGATGTTTTGGGAGTGTTTTATCACTCCAAACAGTTTTGTTTAAACTGCACTTATAATAGTAGTTTTCAGTTAAATTAGAGAGAAGTGACAAATTTTGTATTAAAAAAAAATCAAAACTAAATGATACCCTAGTTAGCATTTTTTAGAACTTATGTAAAGGTTAATACTATTAAGACAGTATGATGCCCCTTGCTGTATTATGTATCCAAGCTTAGTTGTCACAAATTAAAATACTTATTTTGCCTTCTGGCTCATGAAAAAAAATTAGAAATGTGTATGTTAATAAGATAGCTATTGTAGTTACTGAAAAGGTATAATTTTTAGCTTCCTGACATAGAAGTAACTCTTAGGTGTTCTAATTCAGCTTTTATATTTCAAATATAGGGCACTGAGGATTGGGTTATTGTAGACAAAGTACCCATTGAGGTAGTTGATGGTGAATCAAAAACCATTGTGACATACAAATTAATGACTGTGAGCAGTAAAACTGGTGACATCCCACCCGAGCTTTTAAAACACAGTGTCACTGACATACAGAGCTTTGAGGACTTGGAAGGTGAATTGCTCTCAAAAGATGACAATAAGCAGAAAATGTATACCTTAGGAAAATCCTATGATACTGTTTCTGGGAAAATTGTAACAATGACCACTAAAGTAAAGGAGGGAGAAAAAATGGTTTTGCCATCATTTGATGCATTTCAAAACACAGAAATGGCAATGCCAGAATCTGTGAAAATCATTCCTGTAGTAGCAGAATATGAAATTCTAGTACCAGTAGCTGATGAGAAAGCCAGAAGATTATCTGATTCCAAAAGAAGAGTTTCTGAGTCCTTGACACCTATTAAAGAAGCAGACTCCCAATTACAAAGTCCAGAAGAAGAAAATGTGAAGAAGACCCTGAAATCAGATCAAGATTTGCAATTGCCTGATATGCTGGGAAGTGTGCAGACAGCCAAAGCTGAGAAATCACTCAAGAGCGAACAAGTGAAAGGAGAGACTTTTGGTTGGAAAACTAAAGCTGAGTGGAAACATTGCAGAGAGCCTCCTTTTACCATTGCTACTGCTCACTATGTCACTGAATCATCAACATCAAGAGTAGCGGTAACATACAACTTTGACCCAGTTTAACAATTAAAGCATGATCTTTTTAGACTATATCCGCACTGCCCTGCCTCTTTTGCTGCTTGGCCTTATTTTGACAGCAGCCAGCCCAGCTTTTTTATTATTTCTTCATGATTTAAGTCAATTAACACAATACAAAGCTGCCATTAGGCATTTAAACTAAAAATCTATCTTACGGAAATGTAGTATGCTGTTATTGCTTGTTTTTGAAAGAGAATAATGCTTCACAAGACCGCAGAATCCTAGTGCTAACCACTTGCTTGTTCAGATTATTGCTTATATTCAGTACAGACTTGTGCTAATTTATTTTTACCATTATTTTTCTCTCTGTGAGCCTGCCACTTTTCCTCCTCTCCTTTGTCTTTATTTGTGTCATTTAACATAAACTTTATGTGTATCTGTTTTTCATTCTGTATCCATATGCCTATGACTATATATTTCTCTGTCTGTTTAGACAAAACAACTCTCCGATGAAAAAACTTTGGATGGTTCTGGTATCTTCACATTACTAGAATCTGCAAGAAAACCAACTGAGTTCATAGGAGGGGTTACAACAACTTCACATAGCTGGGCACAGGTGGCCATCTGATTCATCTTTAGATTTTAATGATTATCTCTTGATGGGTCATGGTATTTAATAATAACACTGCGGATTTCCTTTATTATTATGCATAAAAATATCTTAAAACTTCATGAAAATTATTAATGCATTTGCTGGGTACTTTTCCCTCCTAGTGTTATACATATAAATCTGAAGAAATTCAGAAATGGGAGGTAGTAGTCGGTTCTTGAGATAAAACTTAAGTGTATTAAAGGTAAACTTGGAGTTTGCACTTATCAGTGACATGCAGAAATCCAGACTCTAAGGGCAAAATATAATTTGGAATGGGCAAGGGTGTGAATACAGAATATGTCAGGTACATCTTAAGGCAGTTGCATCTTTTTCCTGATTGGATGATCATGCTACAGCATGATCTAATTTGGTTTCATGTGCTCTTGAAACCTTAATGCATTTAATATTCAACAGGTACTTTAAGCATGCCACGTGTAAATCCAGATCACATTTTGCCTTTCAAATTGAGGTATCTTCAGAAGCGTAGTAATCACATGGAATTTCTGAGAATTTGGATCACTTGTACAGAGAGTAAAGCATGCAAAACAAGTCCTTGATCAAATTTGATATTTTTTAATTGTAGATTTTACACATTAGCTTTTAACATTAACTTCCCTTTCCTACAGCAAACAGAAGCAAAAACTGATCAGGAAAAGAGAGCAGAGCAGCAACAGCAGGAGGCCATCAAGAAGGTTGTACAGGAAACTGTAATGGTCAAGGAGAAACATGTAATGAGTGTGCATGCAAGTGAGGATGCTGTTAAATTGGCTGATCTTCAGTTGGATGCTACAGTACAGACAATATCTCATGTGGCTTCTAGCATCAAAGGGAAAGAGGGCTCTGCTATCACTGAGGTGGCTAAAGAGGAAAAATGGCAAGCGATTGAAAAAGTTGCAATCCACCAGGAAGAAACTGCTACTATTTCTGATGATCTAGAAGAGGAGCAGACTAAATCAGCCCATATTTTGAATATGCAAGAAAGCATACCTCTTTTTGAGGTAATTAAACATGTCTGATTTGCTGATTCTGAACAAAAGGATAAATTTCCATATACTTCTTCAACGAAGATATGAAATGCATTTACACTTTTATTGTGAGCAGTTTGTTTCTTAAGGCAGATTCATGTGCATTTGTTCTTTACCTGCATGGCTTTCAAGCTCAATTTGTCTTTTATATTGCTGTTTGGTTTAGTATGACATTTAAATATGAGTGCATACTTATTATACAGTTAAGGCTAGCAACCTTAACTGTCTATAGCTGTGGGTTTAGACAGGGCTTCCCTGGATGTGTGAATACAGACTAATCTCCAATTTAATGCAAAGTAGCACATAATCCAAGGGAAATCCAAGGCGGGATGCAGAAATTCTCTTTCATAGTGGTTCCTGCTGCTTCATTTGCTTCCATCTCTCTTCACTGATATACATGCAGATGTTAAAAACCAAGTTTGCTTCCCCTTTAACCACTGTGGCTCTCTGCAGATCACCATTCCTTTGAAAATTTTTAAAATTAACCATGCATGACATCCTGAAGTTTGTTGCAATGTACGTTTTTAGATTTATTTTTTCTTGTAATTTATTTTTTAGCATCATGTATTCTTTAAGAAGCATTTTGGACTCAGTAATAATAGCCTAACTATGCTGATACTAGAACATATTTTATCAGAGCAAAGAATGATTTTTTCATGGAAAAATCACTACCTGTTACTGTCTTATCTAATCTATAAAAAATTCCCTACATTTTTTTAAAATTTGAAAAAGTCCTGAAAGTACTTCCCAACTGATTTATTGGAATGTTCTAATTTCAAACTGCAATATATGCAGTCTTATCATGATTTTGACCCTATTTTAATTATTTAAAGGAAAATAAACTTATATAAATTTGGGCTACAAGAAAATAAATTTACATTTTAAATGGAAACAGATGCTATTTAAATATGTTCTCAGATATAAATAATGACAAAATGCTGTTTATAATTTCATGTACTTTAAGATATTTACTCTTATACAAGAGCATTCATTTACATTTTACTGCTGAATACTAGAAAATAAAGCATTTTAATGTATCCTACATTTACATTTCATTGGAACAATCACTCATCATGAAGACTGAGACCATCAGTTTTGGCAGTGTTTCTCAAGGTGGAGAGAAATTGGAAATTTCTATGAAAGAAGTACCTGTTGTCCATACTGAAACAAAAACTATTACATATGAATCATCTGAGGTAAGGAACTAAAAATAAAAAATTGGAAAAAAATAACCGACAGATTCTATAAACAATAAAATTTGCAACATATGTACAAAATTAAACTTCATTTGGACTAAGAACATTCTAATATTAGTTCTGCTTAAGACCAGCTCCAATTTTTATTTTAAAAAATAACATCATAAGTAATATTGGAAAAAAAGTTGTTTTCATGATGTGAACATTTCTAAAGACTGATGGAAAAGTTGTTGGTATAATAACATTAAAATATTAATGCATGAAATATATCTTCATTATGAATTGACAAACTAGCTGAAGAATAAAAGATGGATACAGCGTTGTTTTTCAGTGCTAGACAAATTGCTGTTCCGTCTGCACTTGACTAGTAGAATTTATGCCACCTTTATACAAGCATCTCCAATCTTGAATGCATTTGTCATTCCATATGATGTTTATCTTCTTAGATGGATTCTAGTGCTGACTCTGAACCAGGAGTTCTGATGAGTGCACAGACTATCACTTCTGAAACTACAAGTACTACAACCACTACACATATCACCAAAGTAGGTGCCTCAAAAATTTTTTTTATTCAATATAGGCAAGAGTTTATTTTTAAATATATAAATATCTGAGCTAAACAATTAAAGTAATCATGTATTTTTAAAATTGTAGCCTCTTACACTTAAGTAATTCCCATGGCAGTCTATAGTACTTAGAACTTTTTTATAATTAAAATGTAAATCATGAATTAGAACACTTTAGGATGGCAGACATCATAGCACAATTTGATGATCTTAACAAGCTCAGATTCCCCAATTCATTCAATAAATGAGAGCCAGTGTGGAACAGTTTTTAAGTTTTAGGCTTGTTTCTGAAATTCTTAAATTACCAGCTAATTTAGAATTTGCAGGACGGATACCAAAGTAGGAGGACATTAAAAGATTAATTTTTAAAACATTATTTTTGTAAATGTACTGTATATTTTTTGAAAGATGTGGGGAAAAAAAGGCAAGATAAAAAATAAAAATATGACCTAAAATACTAAAGAAACTAGGTTATTAATGAATGGCTGTTCCTTGAATTTCTGCCGATCACTTCACTCTTGATTCCAGAATGTAGGTGTAAGCTTTTGAAAATGATCATATCCAGATTTATAAGAGAATGAAGTGGTTTTTCAAGATTCTGATCCAGTGCAGTAGTTAATATCAAGTAGAATGTTTGTATAATGTAGAGTCACTGTAGAATAAAATGAGAAAAGTAAGATCCTGCAGGAAAAAACAGATGCACAAGTACAGGATAGGCATTATCTAGTTCAACAGTAGTGCATATGAGAGGGATCTAGGTGTCTGGCAAACCTCTGCTTAACTGTGAATCAGAAATGTGATGTAGCTGCCAAAAAAGATAACACAGTCCTAGGCTGCATCAACAGAGGGATAGCATCAAGACCGCAGGAAGTGATAGTGAGGCCACATTTGGAATACTGCATCCAGTTCTGGTCACCACAATACAAAAAAGATGCTGAGGCCTTAGGAAGAGTACAGAGAAGAGCAACAAAGATAAAGGGTTTGGAGGCTAAATCATATGATGAACAGCTAAGTGAATTAGGTATGTTTAGCCTAACGAAGAGCAGGCTTAGAGGAGACATGATAGCAATCTTCCAATACTAGAAGGACTGTCAAGAGAAGAGGGTGTTGATTTACTCTCCATAGCACCTGAGGGCAGGACAAGAAGCAATGGATGGAAGCTTGGCAAAGAGATCTAACCTGGAAATAAGGAGGAATTTCCTGACAGGATGCCTAATCAGTGGAACAGATTGTGGGTGGGGGATTTTGTTGTGGGTGCTCCATCTCTGGAGTTTTCAAGAAAAGATTGGACAACCATTTATCCAGGTTGGTATAAGGATGGGCAGGATGTTGGATTAGAAGACCGCAGAGGTCCTTTCCAGTCCTGTTATTCTATGATTCTACTAGGTTGTATCTTGAAGCCTTACTTTTCCCCCCCTTTAAGACAGTGAAAGGAGGCATTTCAGAGACAAGAATTGAAAAGCGAATTGTGATCACAGGTGATGCAGACATTGACCATGATCAGGTATGATATGTACGCTTCTAAAATTAGCTCCAAATAAGGCTATTTTCTATAAATGTAAAAGTCATTTGTAGTGTCTTCAGGTCTTTAAAATACATCTTGAACTGAATAATAATCTATTTTGAATCACATTTCCTCATTTGGAAATCATAAATTTAATCATGAATCTCTCTACTGATCATGCATGTTCCATCTCCTTCTCCTTTCTGCCCTTTTATCGTTTCTTTATGCTAGGCACTGGCTCAGGCAATTAAAGAGGCCAAAGAGCAGCACCCTGATATGTCAGTGACCAAAGTAGTGGTGCATAAAGAGACAGAAATCACACCAGAAAATGGGGAGGATTGATCACAGGTAAGAGGACTAGTTTTTTTTCCAGATGCTCACAGACAGGCATGTGGCAAAGATCATTCCTTCTCCCTTAATTCATCATTAATCCTTTTTGATTTATTCCTTCTGGTATTTGGACTATGTTTTGCACAAAAAAGAATAATTTAGCTATTTAAGTTAACTTTATGGAGTAGAACATTTTCTTTCTTTATGTTAATGCCAGTTAAAAAAACAGGAGAAACTCATTTACTTATGTCTGCTTGCTAGTTGCTATGCCTTCTCCATGAAATTGTTCTGTAGTTGACAGTTCTGAAGATTGTTTATGCATACAGTTTGTGGGCAAAGAAAGCATTTTCTTTAATTGTAAAATACTGTTCTGCCTGAAAAAGCTTGCAAGTATGTTGAACTGAAATACCAGTAGTTAAGTTACAACTGTAAAGTGGTTTGTGTAAGATCACTTTTAAACTATATATTTTTCTAAGTTTTCTAAGTAATATGTTCTGGAATTTTTATGATTATTTGTTTTTTAAAAGGAGATAATAATTTGCAGTTCATGCCACTGTGATTCAGTAAAGGCATGGTGATAAATTCTTGCGAAATTAGCATTGTGATGTTGATGCAGTTACTATATGCATGTGCTGGAATATGTGTGGCATACTAACCTGCTGTTGCAAGATCTAGTAATAAGTGTTTAATCTAGAAATATTAAATATTGTGTGTAAGAAAGGAGATGGCTTTTACCTTGTTTGAATTGCTAGTATAATCTTATTTTCAAATATGTTTTCCTAAATGTCCATATAATTTATGTGTTATTGCACGAAACAGGAATTTTCAAAAGTCATTTCCTGTAGCTATATTAATATATGTAGAAGATGAGAACAGTGAAGAAGGAATAAAGAAAGATGAGTTTTGAGCTGGGAGAAGAGCCTGAACAACAACTGAAATTGATGGAATTATTTAGCAGAAGTTTTGGGAATTACAAGTATTTTTGTAGCATACATATTATACTTATTTTCATATGGAATTGTTACCTGTGTTGCTAACTTATATTGAATCAAGGCATTTTTTACAAGCCCAGTAATACCTATTCTGCTAGTTATCCCAGCTCTCATACCAAATCTTTCTAGTGCATATTCTTTCCTTACAAATGCCAAGAATTGAATCTTGAGCATTATTTATAAATAAAGTAGATTTGTTGTCAAAAGGCTCTCATTAAAAAGACTTATCAATAAAATGTATATATTTTCAGAAAAATACGGATCTGAACATAACTTACTATTTTATGACTAATTGCATAAGCGTGAAGAATTTCTTCGTACAGAAATAGTTGTAGTTCTTTTTGTGATTTTATTTACAATTTTAGATTGATTATTGATGAAATTTAACTATACTCTCTCTCTACTGCAGGAATAGAATAGCTTTCTTATGAACTTCAACACTGGGAACATCAGAGCCTACATGGAGCCTTGGTTCTAACCCAGTTGGCTTGCATCTCCAGAGAAATTTTCAGTGTGGAAGAATTTGATCTTAATTGCTAAGGACAATGACAGAAATTTCCCATTTACAGTAATTGAATCAGCTTTAATAATCTAATAATTGCATGAAACAACAAATTACAAAACAGCATTTTTATTTTCTTAAATCAACTTTACATCTAAATGGCACGTTCATAAACAGTTAAAACAATAGTATTATGCTACACATAAAACAGCTCATGCATTTACTGAGAGTCTAAATACAGTTTCTTAGGGTGCAAAGTTTTGTTCAGAGGAAATGAAGATTACACTAAAATACTAGAAGCTGTACAGGTACTATATATATGTTTGTTACATTAGATGTGCCAATAACATACTTTGTTCAGTAAATAACTTGAATCATTGTTATAATTTGGTTTTATTATTCTTGTTCAATAAACAATGGTGAATCTCTAATCTTATTTAAATGCTTATAAATATGTTTTGTTTATCTGATTTGGGACCCTTAATAGCTAATAATCATTTTTAGGATTGTTAAAGTTAGAAATTCTGCTGTTACTTTTCTAAAGTCTCAGTCTATAAATTTACATTGAGATTATTTTGAAGAAAATGTATGTTTTCCTTAGCGTCTCAGATATGCTTATCTGAAAATTCGATTTTTCAAATACCAAGTTCCTATCTACTCTCAGAGAAACATGTTTCTTTTGCAAATCTAGTCAGTATTCCTTATCTAGGACAGAGTTAAGCCTTAAACCATACAGAACACTTATAAAGCATTATTTCATTTTGATTATCATATCGATTTAAGGGATCCTATCTTTTTGCTGTCAGTTTCATCACAATACCTGGCAAATGTACGTTTCTGCATAGTAAAATAAAAGTGGTAAATGCACCTATTTCTACTGGTCTGTGTCTAAAAATGTTTTTGCTATATTTAAATGTTGGTACTGTTTGTATAACATCAAAGGCATTTAATGTATAAAATAGACATTCTTTCATACAGTCTCAATATGGTGTTAGGTAGGTACAAATAGGTCAGGGAGAATTGAAAAAGATTGTAAAAACTAATTCTGTCTGTTCAATTTTGTACATATCTTCCCTTTGATTTCCTGTATTATATACCTATGTAATGTGTTTCATGTAAGTTCAATGAGGCTCATGATCAACTAAATATTTTTGAACATTAGCTTGAAAAAATAGTTTTGTATTTTATATTCTAAATCTAGCCTGAATGCTTCTAAATGCTTTATTGAAAGAATTCAATATGTCTTTTGTGATCAGTCAGTAAAATGCTGAAGTATTGTGCCTTTGATGTTTGAATTTAGTTGCTCATTCACAAGTCAGGTATGGTATTCTTTCACTGAAGAGACGATATAATAAACTACATTTGATAGGCTTTGAAATAATGGAGTATCTAAAATGTTATTTTTGTCAATAAAGGCCAAGTATACACACTGTCCTGCTCAAGTGCAGGAACTTTGATGAGAGACTATTTAGGATAGAATAGAATGAGTAAGTATTTTGAAATTTAAAAAATACAATCTATTGCGAAAATACTGTATATAGTCTTTTACAGATGTGGAGCCTCTGGCCAGTTTATATGTTTAGTGCCCTCTCTCCAAATGATAAATTATAGAACAAAGGACAGTAAGAACTGAGTGCATCGGCTAAATAACATATTTTACTCTAGATACAGCAATAAATCATAACCTTTCCACTCACATTGTATTCTTCCAATAGAAGCTTTTTTTCAGTTATGTCACAGTTGGATAAGTTGCTTTACTGTAAATACAGTCAAAGCCATATATTTAAAAGATCAGTCTATCACAGAACTCAAAACTCAACCATAGTTATCGCATCTGTCTTCTCCAGGATTTAAATTCTAGGCCCATTCCCCCATAAGATACATAATTGTATCTCCTCAAAGAACCAGTCAGGTGTTTACCTTAACATCTTCAGCCTTAACAGGTGCATTGCTATAAAATTTGAAGAAGCGGTTTAAAAAAGGCCAAACTGCTATAAAATTGTGTATGTTCTCACAAA
Organism: Acrochordus granulatus; assembly: GCA_032468055.1. Taxonomy (NCBI): domain Eukaryota; kingdom Metazoa; phylum Chordata; class Lepidosauria; order Squamata; family Acrochordidae; genus Acrochordus; species Acrochordus granulatus. The sequence goes on along the minus strand of JANHZU010008794.1, from coordinate 126,191 downwards.
AAATTCCCATTCGGAAAATTGGCATATCTATAAAGCTTGTTGAATCAAAATGTACTTCCATTTGACATGTCAGTTTTGGCCATGTTCATGATAACCTAATATACTGGAATTGTATTCTTTTTTATTTATTGATCCTCAAACAACTTTAGGTTTGGTTAAAAATGATAATTTATTTTTCAAAACCTTTTAATAGGATAATTTTTCATAATGTAGTTGATTGATGACTCATGTCTTTAAATTTGCATAAAAATATTTGATAAACTTGATTCATTCAGCACATTCTCCAAAAAGTTCCAGTATATTTCATCTTTTAAAGAGCTAGCTACTGTATATGTATGATACAGTTGTAAACATTTTACAAAGGATTGAATTTTACTTAACACAAGGAAACTCCACTTTAGAAGATTTGAGGGTTTCCATTATTTCCAAAAGTTTTTGAATGAAAAAGTTATTGTTTGCAATGGTGTGTCACAAGCCCATTCACTCAGTGTGGAAAATTAAAGGTTTCACTGTATTTGCAAGTAAATAAGCAAATGGATTAAAATCATTATTATTATTAAAAAACTATAAATGTTCCACTTGAGATACCAAAATTTATTCTATCTGACTTATAATTTTGGAATCAATGTTCATCCAATAATTTTTTTTTCTTGTTTTGGACTTCATATTTGTACATGACGTTTGTTTTTTGCAGCACAGTCATTATCTTATTTTCCATAATTAAAAATCAAAAATTTCTTGTATCATTTTATCTTAGTTCACTTTTATTGTATTAAAAATAAAGTACCCAAATACACTAGGATTTTTGTTACTAATATTGTTATAGTAAAATAAAGTACAGAAAATAAAAGAAAAACCTTTCAACAGAATACAAAAGAGGAAGTATAATTAAAAAAGAATTTTTTTTCAAACAAAGGTGTTGTGTTTTGAGTTTGGGGCAAAGTAGCTCTACTTGAAGCTTTGTGTCAATGCTGAAATAGGCCTGTCATTTTAAAAACAACCCTTCCGATACTTCAAGGAAAATTCAGGAACAGTTTGCTCCCTTGTTTTTTCTCCAGGGCCTCAATAATAGGTATGGTAGTTATATACTAATTAGAACTTGAATTGCAAAAATTGGCCCAAGAACAAAACTTTTAAAACATCTTTAAAAAATCCTACAGTGAGTTGAAAAATCTACGGTGGAACTTCGCAAGATGAGCAAAAATTTTTAATCAAATTAATTTCAGTGGACAAGCGGCAACTCACAAGACGAGCAAAACTTCACGTAATAGCTTACGCCTCATCAGTCAGCATGCTCTGTATTTCCTGTTCAGGCAGCAACCGCGCAAGAGTTCTGTCGACGCCACGTGCAGTTTATGACTGTCCGTGTGCTGTACCGTGAGACGTTGCTAAGGGAAAAGGCCCTTTTGCCTCAGTGACGGCAGCAGAGGATCTTCTGAGCCAGCAGGGGGCGCTGGACAGCAGCCAGCCTAGCTGCAGCCAAGGCCAGAACCCGCCTCAAAGCAGATCTATAGGTGCTGGTTAGTTTGCTCTATTTCTGCTTTATATCGTGTGTGTTAATCATTGTTACTTGTTTCAGATATTAGGGACAATCATTTCTACATCAAATTCCGGTGAAAATGATTTTTTTGTGAATATTTTTTGGGGGCGTGGAACGGATCATCTGACTTTCCATTGTTTCCTATGGGAAACCTCGTTTTGGTTTAAGAGCATTTTGGACTAAACGTTCTTCTGGAACGGATAAGGTTCGTCTTGCGAGGTTCCACTGTATTTAGATAAGCATCAGTTAGCAAATACCCCACACACATACAAAAGGTGAGGACTTTTCAATTTCTATAAATGGTTTTCTCAGCCAATAAAAAGTAGAGACCAGTTCAATAATCCAGTGTCCCATTCAGTATCTTAGTTTTTTTGAAGTTTCCATTTTTCAAAAAATAAATTTTTTTGCTGACTTTCTGAATATGCTTGGGTAGTTTCTACAGGACTAATTTGATCTTTCTTGATATTTTTGCCAGGCCTTAAGGGTGGCTGGTGTCTAGGGAAAAGGGTCTGGTGTTGCTTTTCAATTATATGAATAAAAATGTTACAAGAGATGAGTGCACGTGCATTCTGGCTAGGCTGGAATAATAGCTCAAATACTCCAAACTTTAGTCCAGCTACAGTGCTTGGGAGAGTTGGAAGACTCAGATTGATACCACTGGAAACAGGCAAGGTTGTTTCAAACCCAAATCTGTTTTGTTTCATATTTGGAACACTCAACCTATATAACAACCTATATTTAATTTAAAATATGCTGAATATTTGCTATCTTGAAGTAACTGGAATAGTGAATTGTTAAATAACAGCAAAAAGCATATCTAAAACTGGCCTCTTTCAGGAAATCAGATTATGATTCATATAATAAAGCTATAGTTACATTAGTCATTTTGCAAGGCAAGAAGCTGAATCATGAATGTTAAGGGTTGCAATAGATTCTTTAAAAAAATATAATTCTAGCCACGCAGTTAGGAAATTTGTTGTAATGAACATAAAATTTAAGGTAAGGACTGTGCTATACAAGGTATGGAATGCTTTTCTCCAAAGGGACTGTTACAGTAAGAATGCTATCAAAAGCAAATTAACTGGTTTAGAAAAAGAATGGGTATTCTCTACTAGCCTGAGGATAAAATGCACAATGATGATTCAATGTTGGTGAATTTGCTTTTTGTTGGAGGGGTTGATTGCCGAATTTTGTGCAAGGAAAAATAAAAAGTTACTGCCTATTTGTTAACAGTTGCATTTTGTCTCTATTTTTTGTTGAAATATAGCCCACACCACACAAAACAACTAAAACAAGATCAACCTTGTTTAAAATCATTTATACATAGAAGTATACAGGGTATAATATTCTAATCACAGAGGAATCTTAATTTCAGGGAAAAATCTGAAATTTGTTTCATTAAGATAGAAGGATGACAATGCACAGTTCAAGGGTAATTAGTAAAATTGCTGTATGTGCAAAAACATGCAGTAGCAAGGAAGATTCAGCAACCTATGGACAAAAGATTTCTGCCTTACATAGAGAATTGTGTCTGTTTTCATTACATGAGTCCCATGTGCTTCCTAGAAATGTACACTATACAAATGAAAGTCTCATTTGCTGGCAATAGTGATAAGAACAAAACTCAAGGAACACAATAGCCTTTCTGGTCTCCTTGGTCTGCTCTTGGGGTTGCCCTTGGAGTAACTCATCTCCATGCCCTGGGGGCTGAGGTCAGAAAAGCCACTGAGTTCACAGAATCCATGACAACTGTGAAAGTGTCTCGGAATCTCAGGCTTAATATATGTAGGTGGCCATCTGTTAGATAAGCGTGTCATGGGTTCGTTTGACTATACCTAATTTGGTGGGCTCAAGACAAAAGAGCAAACAATATAGATCCCTAAACACACACAAGCACTCACATACTATTAGTCACTACTCACTCTTCACAGCTACTACTACTATTACTCCTGAGTGCTGCTACTCCTGTTCCTTTTCAGTACTGCTAGAGAAAATCATCTTTCAGGCTGCTTCCACACACAAACACACACCTGCTCCTCCTCCCACACATGCGCAGCTGCTTCACAGCCCAGCATGCACAGTCAAGGTTGCCATGCTGGCTGGGGAGAGGCTTAAAGTGACTGGATAAAGCCCAGGTGCTGGCAATTCTCTGGGTAGCCTGCAGTCTTGTACTGGGTTTGCCTGAGAGCAGCTGTTTGATGGTCTGAATGCAAAGGGTGTTAAGTGTTGCCTATTTCTGTGGTTGGATAACTTAAAAGTAATTTAAAACTTCATTTGCTACCCAGCACCATTAGGAAGGTCACCCCACACCTGTGATATATCTGTTGGGTTTCTGGAAAACACTTGAGTGCCCCTATGATTTGATAGGTTCTGTCTTATTGCCTGGTCAGATCACAACAGAAAGCAATTTAAGGTATCAGAAAAATAGACTACAAGGAGACTTATTTCTAATTGCTGATCACAGTACGTCTTCTCTGAGGAGTCCTCAGCATGAGAAACAATGACTGCCACACCAGCAGTAAAAGATTAAGAGGAATCTGATGGTGTGCTTCATGCTCAAATTCAAGTTTACTGTAGGGAACAATGGAGATGTCATTGGATAAACTATCCAGAAGCCATTAAGACAATGGGTAGAAGCATGCAAGAAGTTTTAGTCTCTGAGTCAATGTGGTTGGGTGGATCTTTTCATTTACTTTTGTTTTTGCTGTGGGGAGGAAAGGTTGGTGGAAGGAAAATCTTGAGTGCCTAAATGAAACGTGTAAGACAAGAGAACTCCAGAACATAGAGGCTACTACTGATCTTACCCCAACCAAATGGCTCTCTCACAGGAGGATAGGCTTCTCAAAGGTGCTTGCTTGTAGACCCGATTGATTAGGCAGAATCATATTCAGTCCTTGATGAGATTGTCTTCATCCAATTTGGTCATCAAGAGAAGGGCTGTATCATCCATATATGGCTATATAGGGCTTTGAATTCAGCCCAGAAAAATTACTAGTTATCAGTGAGGTGATCTAACAGTAGATATGATCCTGAAATAATAGATTTTCCCATCCTATTCCAGACCAGCTTTTCTCAGTCTCATGTACAGAGAGCTCGTCAAGAGCTCAAAACTTTTTTCTCAGAAAATTGGGCAAAGACATACGCCGGGCATCTCCACTGGATCAGTATTCATACTGACATTTAACTGAATGAATCTAACTATCTGTCAGAAAATCAGCAAATTTCTCAGCATGCCTTCACAGATGAATCTCTGAGTCCTCCTTCCCAGGAGGGATTGGGTAATCCTGAAAAGGGCCACTGGGTGATTATCTGTGATTATCCAAGTTGTCCCCCTTTCCAACTCTTTTAAGTAATCCAGGAAGATAAATAGCAAATGCTATCACAACTAACCAAGAGATCCAATAGGAGAGAGGGGATATATCTCTACCATCCTTGTCCTGTCATAGGTCAACTAAAATCAATGTTGCTTTTGTTCCACATCATTCCTGAACCATGACCAAAACAAATTAGATAACCTGCTAGGAGCCTCTACAGCTCATTCATTGTGAATTTGTCAATGTTCTTCAATGGTCAAAGTTTTAAAATATGGATGGGTCAGAAGATTCTTCAGGAGCTTCTTCAGGAGGAGGTAAGCTACTATACCACAAAGCACATTAATCATTTCCAAAATCCAGTCCATCTGAGTCATGAATCAGCCCTCCAGGTGATAAAGTTCATAGAATACTATCCACTTCCTCAAATTCCAGAACATCAAAAAGAATTGTGATTTTTAATGCACAACACTGCTCTGCTTGCCTTATTTGCCCAACTAGCATCCAAACCAGAGTTAATACAATTATCTACAAGAAATAATCCAAATTACCTACAATCATTAGATCTGTGGTCCCTCTCTTGGAAGGTTCCCTATCATCTGAATACTGTAGGGGTGTTGCTTGGGAGTTTGCAGTAAATACAAAGAAGTGCTGGCATTTCATTGCTTTGATCATTACTGCGTAGTCTTGAACATGAGCCCATGCTTAATCATACTATCAATTTACACCATCATTGCTGTAATTTTCAGCTGCTTTATTTTTCACAACTCTTCTGAAAATTAGGAAGGTGCATGAGATTGGCAGATGGAAGAAACTGTACAGGGGAAATGTCATCCTGTGCCCTGGTTGCCTCTTATTCCAAGGCTGTACCACTAAACATGAGAAAGAGCTACTCCTTTAGATTTATCAGGCGCTTGGACAGAGGATTCTAATAGCTCTTTCTACAGAGGTTGAGAAAAGTCATGTTCTCCCAGTGGCTAAATGTTGATACATTTGTCTACAAATCTTGATTGATCTACATCCAGATCAATCTTATTTGTCCTGAAGGAAAGATTAACTCAGATGTGTCTCCTTATATTCATCAGAAATGTAAATTATCATGACAGAAATGTAAATTATCATGATTGCCATGAAGGCCATGCGTTCACAAGCCACTTGAATTACCTTCCATAGGAGATTGAAATCACCAAAGACCCTTAGTCTTTATTTATTGTGATACTTGTATATAAAGTTAAAGACAAATATGGAAAAGTAAAGAAAAAAGAAGATAGGTAGGAAAAGAAAATATATAAAATGTGATTTTCTTTTCAACAGATATTGACAAGCTCATTGTCTCCCCTCCCTCCTCTCTCTTCCAAAAATCCCTTAAACCCCACATTAAATTCTTACCTTTTTCAATTATTAAATTCATAAATAATACTTATTTCTCTTAATTCTAACGGTTTTACTATCAGTTCCTCCATTGTGAGAATGTCAATTATCTTCCATCTTTATGCATATCATAATCTTGCTGCCATTACTATATAGAAAATTAATCTTCCATGAGTCTTTTCTAATTCAGAATCTATAAAACCCAATTAAAAAGTTCTTATTTCTTTGCAATACTTTTTTTTTGTATTATTGCATGTATTTGTATCCAAATTTTCTTAGCTTTTTCACAAGTCCACTATGTATGGTAAAATGTCTGTTCATGTTTTTCACATTTCCACCATTGACCTGAGATAAGTTTATACATTTTGAGTTTCTCTGATGTCAATGTACCAACAAAACATATTTTTATGAACATTTTTTTAATTATAACACAATATAATTTTTACCCACATTTTTACTCACATTCTTTCTCAAATATCTATCTAAAACCATGAATACCAGACCTGAAATGAGAGTCAGGAATTCATGAAGGGCCACTGCCAGGCAGCTCAGAGTTGATACAACAGCAATAGTCCTAGCTTGTCTCTGAAGTGCTACTTAATATACAGGCATTAACAACCAGGCATCTCCTGAGCAGAATCACTGGTCACTATATTTTCATGGATGAAAACCCTGGACCTTAAGCAACTCTCCTCCCTGATCTTGAGGCCTTGGCTACTGCAGAATTTAAACTCAGGCAGGTAGATTTGACAATAATACATCCCAGTCACTGCCTAGCCAGGTTTCAGAAATACATAGTATATCAGGGTTAGGATGTTTAGCAAATACCAGGATACTTGTTTTCCCATAATTTATTACTATTTCAAGGGATTGAAGTTTTCCAACTCTGTGACCTACAAATTCTTTTTCATTTTAGATTTAAATATCCTACTTAGGACATCACACCTCAGAACCTTATCTTTAGGCACTGTGTTACCTTTCCTCCCCTATTTCAATAATGTCCAATTCTGGAAGAGTGCCTGGACAACTCCAAGGTTTTTTTGGCAAAGTTTTTCAGAGGTGGTCTGCCATTGCCTCCTTCCTAGGGCTGAAAGTGATTAATCTATTAGGCTTTGTGTCTAAGGAGGTCTCACGGTCTCCCAATTTCTAGTCTGATGTCTTAACCATTACACCAAATTGGCTCTCATGTAGGTTACTCACACTTCATTCTTCTTTTGGGCAAGAGAATCAGTCAGAAAGTCAACCCATAGTTGATAAGAGTTCAGTCAATTGTTACTAATTTTATGTGTATGCCTCATATAATAATTATGGACAGATTTTGCATGACCTATTAAACCGCATGGCAACCAACCACATTTAATTTAGTTTAACATAACTGTATCATACAAATCAAGCTTCTGCGATCAATTAATTATCTTTCGTTATTTATAAATCACTTCTTAGGACAATAATTCTCCCAATGTGACTTAATGTAAAGTTGCTGGTGTTTTGTTAAAAAAGGTAAGGTAATGGTTTCCCCTTGCAATTGTGTCTAACTGTAAGGGTGATGCTCATCTCCATTTCATAGTCGAAGAGCCAGCGTTGTCTGAAGACACTTCTGTGGTCTTGTGGCCTGCATGACTATATGCTGATGGGCACAGAACACTGTTACCTTCCCACCAATTTAGGTAGTATCTATTCACCTACTTGGATTTTACATGCTTTCGAACTGCTAGGTTGGCAGGAGCTGGAGCAAATAACAGGAGCTTACCCTGTTCAGAGGTGCCTGGGTCTTGAACTCAGGCTGCAGACTTTTTGGCCTAACCTCTAGATCATGACTATAACCAATCAATATAAACAATTGTAAATAAAAATCTAGTAAATATTTAAAATGTATAAAGACCTCAAACATCTTTCAGGTAGGACAGCAGTGACAATGGGTGTCTGAGAAGAGTCCCCGTCTTCTTTCATCAGAAAAACCATCTTTTTCACAAGATCAGTTTATGAGAAAGCATGTCATGGGAAGCGAGAATCTTGGGTTAACCATAGTTTAAGTTAGCTGTCAGCAAGCAGCCTATTGTCTGAACATGGCTATTTTCACTGGAAAGTCTGGATCCAGTTATCTTCTCAGCACTGGCCATGATTTTGAAGCAGGCCTTCATACCTCAACCGGGACAGACATTCATTTGCTGCGGGGGACACATCACGAGCAGAACAATAATTATTTCAACCTCAAAACTTACGACGATTACTTTTTTCCTAGTGTGGAAACTGAATATTTCGGTCCTTAAAATAACACTCCTTAATAATTAACAACTGTATGCGCTGAAATGCAAATGCAGCTTCAGGAAGGCTGAAACTGACTTTTATTCTGATTTCACTATTCGTAATATGTAACCGATATGTATTGGGATAAGCGTTACGTCAGATACGAATTATTTCTCAGCAAGTAATTTAACGCGTGAAAGACGAGCCAAGGAGATGCTTCCTTCCGCTGCAGGAGAACGAAAGCGGTTAATCCGGAATCCACAGCCCTGCCGGCCGCTTCCATCTCGCGCGGCCCCGACCGCAGCGGCCAAGAGCCAGCAGCGGCTCGGCCGAAGGCGCGCGAGCCCGGGAAGAGCGGCCGAGCAACGCAGGCGCGCCCTCTTCCTCCTCCCCGCCACCGCCGTGGGGTTCCTTCGTTTTTTCAGAAAAATCCCCGCAGTGCCCGCCCTTTCCCCGCGGGGGGCGCGCCCTGCTCGCATCGCGCATGCACGTTCCCGCCTCCGGCGCGCCTAGCGCGTGCGCGCGCGCGGCGCTGAATGCTCGTGCAGGAAGCAGCGGTAACGGCTAGAGACGCGCGCCATTCCCCCTATATCCCCCCCATCCCCAAATCCTTGCTTGGACCAAGCATTCCCGCCACAGTCACCCAACTCCCCCCTTCCCGGACTCTCCGCGTGAAGCGCAGCAGCGGCAGGTAAGCTTGACGAGCATCTGCGCGCGCACTCGAGGCTCGGCTGCTGCAGCAGAACCGGAGGGAGGCGGGGAGGTGCACTGGAGAGGTTCCGTCGCGCGCCGTCCCTTGCTGCTCTTCCTGCGCGCGCCATTGGTCTCGGGCCTGGAAGGCTGCCTCGCGCTACTGGAACCCTCGCCGTCTCCTCTACCGGAGCAAGAAGGATGCCGGAGATGGCGCAGTCCCGTGCGGAGCGGCAGCAGGCAAAGGCTCGCTCCGGGGTAAATAATGCTTGCGGTCCGGCAGCGCCTCCCGCTCGTTAACGCTGGGGAGCGCGAGCGAGGGAGCGAGCTCCGCCGCGAGATTTGGTGGCTGGGGGAGGGGGCGGATTGGAAACCTCTTCGCTTCGCTCCCGCGCGCGCGGGCCTTCCCGGGCTCCGCCTCCTTGGCGAAGGAAAGGGCTGGCGGGGAGTCGCGCGTGAGGGATCCGTGCACTTCGCTCGGCTACAGCCCCGTCGCCGCGGGGCACGGCCGTGGGCCCTGCTCGGGCACTAGCACGCAGGCGCCGGGCCGCACCGTGCGCGTTTCCTCCATGGTTACTCGCACGGAGCCGGCAGTGCTTTCTGCCTCCCGACGTGCGCGATAGAATCGCACGCTCTTTCTTTCCTCCGCGAACGAAAGACCGCTGGAGGTTAAACGCAGGCTGGGAACCGGGCGGCGTTTGCGCACTGGTCGCTTTGGTGCCAAGAAGCCGACTTAGCGCTTCAGACCATTTACGCTGAGGGTTTTTTTCTTTATTAGTGCTTATACCAGTTGTTTCTGGAAACACTTGTTAAAAACATCCCTGGACAATAAGCGGCTCTCTGAACCTCCCGGAAGTTGTTTTTGACTGACGTGTGCATAGAATTGCTCTAATATTTTTGGTTTAGTTCTTCTGGTTCACAAATTAAAAATATCTCTTGATATTTTAAAATATTACCTCGCCTCTTGGGGATGTTTATTATCTGTTAATGAGCAGAAAATATATTTTAGAAAATCGTATTTCCAGACAGTTTTGGAAAACAAAATAATTGATTTATTGGGGAAATCCCCAAAAGTACCCTCTCGATTTATCAAGATGTTAGCTTAACAATGGTGGGATTCATATGACCCCCTGAACTGAAAGTCCCCTCGAGAGATTCCACGCTGGTATTTTCGTTTCCTGTCTCCAGGACATCGAGTGGCAACAATCTGTCTGTGCATTCAGAATACATGAGAAGAGGAACTGCATGCTATACAGTGTTGGTGAATTCTTGAGAGGCCAGAGGCCCAATCAAGATTTTATCTCTCACGTAGAATCTCTGTGAGCGCAGAATAATTTTTGTATATACTAAAGGCATGAAGAATTGTCTAATTCCCCCTTCAGTAAAAAAAAACCCAAAACATATCATGGTATGCCTTTCTATATTCATCAGTTTCTTGCATATTCTGGAGCTTAACTGATCCAAGCAAAAGGTAAAATCAGGAAATGGATCCCTCCTCCAAATATAGCACTGAACCAGTTGGTTTCTAATCCACTATTATTCTGACAGTTTTATTTATAGAGCTAAACTGCATTTCTGAATATGAATCCTTGTCACTTTTTTATGCTTGTCTCAGTCATTTTAAAATTGTCTGTGTGGGGGAGCTGTAAAACTGAAGACTGCACACCAGGGATGGTTTTTAATTTACAAATCCTAGTCTGGAATAATAAGGATCATCAAATAAGCTCAGATCAACAGTTTTAGATATTAAAAAACTTATATGTATCAGGAAAGAACAAAGATGTGAATGACTGAAAGGTACAGCTTTCTGTTAATAGCCAGGTTCCTAATTTATGACTTTTATAGACTTGGCTATTGGTTAACTGTTATGAATAGTACACTATGTACTGCATATTTAATATGTACTGTACTATGGTACTTTATATATAAAATTAGTCTGAATATTGAGTATGATATTGTACACACTAGTACTGCACTCTGAATATCGAACAATTGGCCAATCCCAAGCTCTTAAAGAAAAAAAGTTCTGGAAGAAGTTAAAATCAGTGGAGAAAAATCTTTGATAAAAATGTCAAAAAACTAAGCAAGTTTCAGTCCCTTTCTTAGATCAGGCTCTTGATCAGTTTCTTGCTTTAGCCTAATGTGTAAATAATTTCAAGCACCTATATCTAACAGGTAGTTAAGCAGATGCACTTTTTTCCTAATGCAGAAGATATATCTATTTGCTGAGTACTACTTTTGCTGGAGCAGTCAGGGAGCTGTTTAATTTGCATTTTGGGGAAAAATACAATGAGGATGCACAGTATTTATGAAACAAAACACCAATCCCAAATGCCTTCTGTGCTAGTGACACTGAGCAGCAATAACACAGAAATTAATAACTTGCTTTAAAATTGGAATACTTAAATAGAATCTAAGACCATAGCTTTAGCAAAAGTACTGTAATTAATTTTTATTCTTTAACTCTTTGCAAAATATCAACTTTGTTAGGAAGATATCAATAAAAATAGGATACAAGTTTTCTAATTAATATGAAAAATACTGCCTCAGTATAATTTCTGTTGTATTTTCTATTAGTTTGCTTTGTCCACTAAATGAATCACTACAGATTTATTAAAGATAGTGTTGAAGCTGTGGGAAATCTGGGAGGGTTCCATTCAGAAAACGACAATCATGGGGAATTGAATGCTGCAATTCCTTCTAGTTCCTCTCTTGCTACACATTTATTCTTTTCCTGAATAATTCATTGTGTTTCCAAATAATGTGTAAGGCTGTAATTGCCCATTATTATTTTTTTAAAAACAAAAACTTATGGGCCCCAGACAAATCCTTCAAAAGAAAGATAAAACTTACTCTGTTTACAATTTTTTTTTTATTTTTGAAAAATGTAGTATCAGTGGTATAAAGAATCTGGTGTGAGCATTTCTGCCATTTGAGATACCTTAAATTTGGAGAACTGGCTTTGGATCCAGGGATACAGGGTTCTAAACTCTGTCTGATCTTCCTAGTCATAAGCTTATTATGTGACCACTAGTATTGAATATAATTCACATGATTGTTATGATGAATATTTTTCATAGATTTATTATTGTTTTCTTTTCCAGGTGCAGGGAGTCCAGGATAAGAATCTGCTTTCAAAACATTGCTCAGATACGAAGGAAAGATTTTTCCTTGTTCATGGTACACTGCTTTGTTTACATTTCTTTAATTTTTCCTTTTACATTTCAATAAACTGTTTTATTCTCCAAGTATTATAGATAATTATGAGGAATAAAGGGGAGAACTTGTTATGTACTTTCCCCTCCACTTAATGTTTTTGCTTTATTTCCTGGTTGAAATATAGTTTTTCCCTTTATACTAGTTCTTTATCAAATATATTTGGTTTTGGGGGGTTTTGCGTTAGCACAGATGAAAGAAAGAATAATACACAGTGGAACCTTGGATTGCGAGTAACGTGGTTAGCAAGTGTTTTGCAAGACAAGCAAAAAATTTAATAAAATTAACTTGGTTAACGAGTTAAAACTTGCAAGACGAGCATCGCGCGATAAGCTTGCGCAGGAAATCTCACAACTGAGCCAATGGTTCTTCTCTCTTGCTGCATAAAAGCATAAATTGAGTGAAATCAATAGGTTCTCCTTCCAAGCAATAACCCTCCTCCTCCTCCTCCCTTTTGTCTCACTCATGCCAGCCACAACTCTTTTCAAAGTGTAAGAAGATTAACCTTCCACTTCCCTGTCTCTCACACACACACACAGCCCTCCTTGCATGGCACCATCCAGCCTATCCCCCTCCTGCCCATCTCTTCTCCCCCT
>JANHZU010008794.1:53950-67467 GCA_032468055.1 Acrochordus granulatus | reverse complement strand
TGATGGGTGTGAGCTTGGGAAGACTCCGGGAGGCAGTGCAAGACAGGGAGGCCTGGCGTAATGTAGTCCATGGGGTCACGAAGAGTCGGACACGACTGCGCGACTGAACAACAACAACTTTTTTTGCCATTGTGGAGAAGGGAGTAGAGGCAGTACCATTTGGCCTACTCCAGGTGTGTCTATAGGCTACTCCTGGGTGCTGCTCAGGATAGAACTTAACCTGCTGTCAGGACTGCCATTTCCATGCAGCCCCAATCAATGACATTGATTGCTTCACACCGCATACTTGTTTCATGCCTCTACTTAGCAGGCAGACCATTTTGGGATATGGATATGCAGAGTAAGTTACATGTTCAGAAGCACCTGACTGGCAGATCACAAGACAGAGTACCTCCATATATTAAATCTGTTATCTGGACAGCTTGATTAAACATGTTATCTGCCTATTGGCTATTTTTCTGCCAGTTGGCAATGCCGGGCGTGAGGGGAAATGAAGCTGGGGAATCCATCACATTTTCTATGACCAGTCTTGCACTAAAACAGTAAAGATTGTACCAGCACTAGCCACATTACTGTGGTAAAGTGGGTCTCAGTAACCAATTTTATGTTCGCTTGCTGTTTTGTTGGCTGAGGGGCTGATAACACTAAGACAGCCAGATGGCTATAACAAATCATTGTGTATGGCACTTTAGGGAGCATTGTTGAGGTGCATTTGGTACATTGGCACCCTATTAGAAAGTTGAAATAAATACGGTGGCAGCAGCAATAGTAGGAGTAAATTTTATTGCTGTAGTCACAGACAGTAACAAAATTCAAATGTATAAAAGCACAACTATATAATTAATCAGTTTAAATGCATTTATGATCCAAGAACATGGGATAACATGGTGCAAAAAATTACAGAATGTTTCAAGCAGATCTACAAAATTCAATATTGTATTTTGTAATACACTATGTTATTGTAATAAATCCTCAAATTAGCAAATCTTGACACAGGTATAATAATTATCTGGTTCTTAGTTGAGCAGAAAGACCTGTGGTTTATGTGGCTTGTGTCTATCTATAGACACAATTTATTCTCTCTTCTGTTCCTAGACAGTCTATTACTAGGTAAATATTTCTACCTAAGTCCCAAATTAAACAATCTAAGATAGAAATTTGATTTAAACTTTTCTAATAAAAAAGCTGTAAATAATATTATGTAGGAACACTTAGATATTCTTTGACCTAACACATAATTATCAAGTTCCATAGCAATAATTACCAACAATGCAAACTAATTTGGGTGCTGTGTTATGGCGATTATATCATCAGCAAATAGTAATAAAAAATATCCTTTTACATATTGTAACTAGCAAGAAGGATCCTTCTTACCTTTCTGAAACAGTATTATTTACAAATGGGGCTGGCTAGTTTATTTCTATCAACAGATTAGATGCAGTGCAAAAAACAATTATTTATGTTTGTTAAACAGGTGGACCAATAAGAAACAATAAGCTAATATTGAATATACAATATTAAATTAGTTTGTTCTTCATTCATAATAATATTTAAGGGATCTCATTTTTTCAGATTACACTGAAAGAAGAGAAGCCAGATTCATCTTTGCATCTTCTCATAGTTAAATTATGTGACAATAATAATAAAAGTTTTATTCAAGGGAAAAGAGGAAATAGTTGGTCTCTTTTGCACAATACAATTCAAGGAAGTCAATTCTTTTAAGATATAAGTTTAGAGGCATTCAGAAGGTTATTCTGATTTCTGATTTTCTTGCATGACTACTGAAATGAAAAATTGAAAATAACACATTATTGGACAAAATGAAATGTTATGCACTCACAGATTCTCACAAATATTTCACCCTAATATTTTGTATCGCTCATCAGAAAGTCAAAGATGCTGTCTCTCAGATCATGTTAAAAAGGCTGTATACCAGTAGAAACATTACTTATCCACATTTGATTGATTATTTATTTTATTTGTAATTATTTGCAATTCTGCATATTTAATTACTGTCTTCCCTTGTTTTCATATTTGATCTTTAAAGAAAAGGAAATTTATAATTAAGTTCTTCCTAATGTGCAGTATTCATTGTGCTTAAGCAATTCCCTATATTGTTAAAATATTCCACAAGCTTTTATTTTCCATGTTTCTCAGCTGTAGGGTAGGAAAGTATAAAGTGCTTTCTTTTTAGTGCAACTGAGAACAAGGGCCCTTGTCAGAAAGGGTTTTTTTCAGACTAGATCACTTTGAATATATTTTTGTATGTTCCTCATGGTCTCCATCTATGAACAATCATCCTGTTGAGCAGGAAATGATAGGAATTATTATCTAAGGACAACAGGGTCATTTGTCAATCATTGCTTTTATTTTAAGGGACAGTAGAAAACTGATAAAGAAAAAGCTACTTATAATAAATTTATACCTCCTCCTGTCCAGAAATACATTACATTTGATAAATAATTTTATTAGGAAGAATTTTGTTTCTTTTCAAGTAGTTATTAACTCTTTCTCATAAAAGGTTAATTCACAAATAAGCAAATCAGCAAACACAAAAATAATAATGAGTTGGCAGCTGATGTATCCAGCCAACTATCCAGTCACTATAGCAACCATGCACTCTATTGACATCAGAAATACTTGACATCTTTGAGATATTTATTTTAAATATTTTAAACATACATGCACATGACTGCAGAATTTTATTGCAAAAAAAACCTGATTCTATAGAGGAGACTCCATAAAAATCAGACTTAGTTTAAAATGATCAAATCTGATTTTTCAAAACTTTCTGTTTTTCACAGCTCTGAACTATTCTACTTGATTCAAACACATAAAAATACTTTAGAATGTTTATATAATATTTATGTCAATTTAGGGTTATATCCTACAGCTCAAAGTTGTAGTTACATTGTGAAGAACAATTATTCTTCAAGGCTGGGTCTTTTGGTTTACTTAGGATGTTTTGGAGAGGTTTTAGTTGGTTTGTATGCTAGGGTAATGCCATGTAGTTTTAATAGTCTGTTGGTGGTTTCTGAGATGGTTTTGATGTATGACAATATTATCCTTTTCATGGCTTGTGTTGGTTGTGCTATGGCAGGTTGATGGTCAAGTACTTTTTGATAAAGTTTTGTGGGTATCCATTTTGTTGAAAGATGTTGTATACATGTATACAATGTTGTATAGTTATATAAAACAGATACCCATGTAGGACAAACAGGCTAGCAGAGTGCATCCACAAACATGAACTATCAGTCAGAAGACATTATGAAAATTTCTTAATTTCACAGTACATGGACAGATTTAGCCGTAGTTTCAATTGGGAAATTGTAAACATCCTAGACCAAGCCAAGACCAAAAATTCTAGACAGTTCCTGGAAGCCTGGCACTCAGACAAATCAGCCATCAACAGGCAGATAGAGATAAACAACATCTGCATACCACTCTAAAAGAGGCAATCAGCACCTAATAATCACTACTTAGATAAGCAGGGATTGACATAAAGATTAATATTAGACCAACAGCCAAGAAGTAAAGAATGCCCCAATCAACAATCAACTAAATCAGACAAACAAGATAACAGTAAACAACAGTTTAATCACCGAACCACCAACACTGATAGGGCAAGGCATAAAAAGAGAGCAAACTCCACTTTCTTCTAGCACTGATGATGTTACTAGTTTAGTAATGAAATGTCTGCAAGAAAATATCCAAGCTCAGAGAGCACCAAGAAGTTCACAGTTCAGCCCTGAACTACAGAAATTATCTTCTATCAGGAATGAGACATTCAAAATATTATTTCTTCTTCATTCATTTGTGAGATCTTTTATTAGAATCCTTCTGTTCTTGGAGTCTGCCTGGACAAATCCCTGTAGTTTTCTTGGGAAGGTTTTCAGAATCTTCACTGCCTTCTTCCCAGGGCTGAGAGAAAGTGACTGGCCTAAGGTCATCCAGCTGGCTTTATGCCTAAAGCGAGACAAGAATTTACGGTCTCCCAGTTTCTCACCTGATGCCTTAATCACTTCATCAAACTGGCTCTCAGTTACAATCTAACTAATATAACCATGAATATCTAATTTGTATGTTTGAGCACTTCCCTTAATATTATCCAGTGGTATCATTGGGTTCAAAAATGACTCCAACATTGGCTATTTTTTCTGCCTTATTCCTTCTTTTCTAACCAGCTTGGTTGAAGAAGAGATTTAAATCATGCAAGGCTGCAACAATGTGGGATTTTAGTTTTCCTGCATCTTTAACAAAGTACAGTAATCTAATTCAAATTTCTAGGACATGTACCATTAATAAAGTTATCCCTTGATCCTTATAACTCACTGCACTATAGCTATTATTTCAAATGAAGATACCAAAATGAATAGAAAATTATATTTTAGTAAAAAAATACAAATACAAAAATACAAATCTATTGGAAAAAAACAAGTTAAAATATGTGTTTTTTAAAATTGTATATTGTTGGGAATGGTATAGATACAGATAACAGAGAGAAGTATTTGTAAACTGATAAAGACAAGGAATAGGCAGGCTCATCAAAAGATTTAGGCTGGATTAGTGTCTAAGTAAAGAATCATATAAACCTAGGAAAAGCCTTTGGGTTTACGCTCTCTCTCAATTGAAAAGAAAAAGCTATTTTTTTTTCTCTGTGTTTTGTCATCTAGTGTAAAATGTCCAGTATCAAACTGGCTTCCATTTGCCAACCTTGAAGAGTTTATCTGCTGTCTGTCGTTAAGTACTTTTTTAAAAAGCTCTTTTCTGAAAAGAATAGTGGAAGGGCAATGATGGGTTAATTCAAAACAATGTTCTCATGTACAGAATGGCCAAAATGTTCTTGCAGACACTGTATGTTTGGGACTTTCCAAGATGTTGTTATTGGAATTTGGGAGTGGAAAGAAAACAATGCTGCCGGGTGCAATTCCCAGTGCCAATGGCATGACAAGCTTCTTTAGTATCAGTGAGACTCTCACAGAAGCCCTGTTAAAATACGCAGGGATTGTGCAGCAGAAGTCACTCAGAAACCACTGTGTGTTCAAAGCAATAAGGGTAACACACTCTTCAGAAAACTGAATAGAGATTTATGGAGGGGGACAATAGACAGAGAGTAGATTCCTTTTACTTGTTATATAAGATTTAGAAAAACACTTTATTCAGCCGAAGCCTTTTCCATAGTAGTGATTTATACTGTTTTGAGGATCACCAGCCATTGCTATAGCAATGTATCAATCAAGGAGAAAGGCTCAGGTTCCTACGCTGGTGGCCAGGTGAGGCTGTAAGACTCTATAAATCACTAGTAGGAAAAAGGCCAAGGATTGTGTTTTAACAGCGGGGTTCCAACTTAATCATATCAGTATAGATATATCACACCACAGTAGCATGAACTTATATCCCAATGCTGGGAAATTTAAATCTGTCCAGATGATGCTCAAGAATATCAACATCTCTGAGATACTAGAAGTTATAAGCAGCAGGTTTATTAATTTCATAGCGATCTTGAACTGAAAGACTTACGTTTTACTTAAAAGTTTAGAAGCTCATGGTATAACTAGCAAAAAAATAGGATGAATATGGAAAGATAGAGAAAGGTTTATTTAGTTATTTTCCAGATTTTTAAACCGCCCATCTTCCTCAAAGAGGTTGAGGTAAAGTCTCCTTTGTGCTGAGTTTTACCATTGGAGACTTCATAGATACGCGCCTTCAGTATTTATAGCAGCAGTATGAGAGGGGGCGCCTCACAAGGCCTGGTTCTAGCCTTTAGCTTTGGTATTCTCTGGGAGTCTCCACGCAAGTGGTAATGAGTCCGTTTGGCCGCATCCCTGCTCTGCCTAAGAAAAGCATTGCAAACCTGGCGTTTGGAATAGGGTGCACTGATAGTCTCTATCAACTTATAGCCTTAATACCCTCAAGGGCAACAAGGAGGGCAAATGCCGAAATATGCATTGCAGCTTGCATCATAGAGCAAGCAATGTAGACAAGAACTTGCACTGAGATATCCAATATTGTTTCGTTTCCACCGTGGCATCACTGTGTTTAGGAATGGAGGTCTGTGTAGATAGGCAATCTTTCCTTCCCTTTGCAGGATTATTCTAGAGCTGGGTGTGACGCTTTCTACCACACAGGAAGAAAAGTGAAACAGGAATCAAGATGGCACAAATATACCTTAAGACGTCTCAGGATAAAATAGCTTCAAGATTAGACCAAATACCGGCAAGGCTGAACATTCTCAGAACATTCATTTCCTTCCTGAGTAGAGTCCAGCTGCTAACATATGGTAACTGTTGGCCTTTTGAAAACAGCAACCTTTGTCAGGTTTATTTTGTTTTGTCAGTGTTTTAGGGGTTATGCAGTATATGTATTGCTGGAGGAAAACTGGAGCAAAGAAACAGTGTGAACCAATTTAGAATGCATAAGGACACTGGGGCATTAATTATAATTTTGCTGAAAGCAGTTGTCAAAATCGTAAAACTCCCCGTCAGCCTGATAGTGGGCAGCAGTCTGTCATGCAGGGACAGGCAAAATCAACAGATGATGCTTGCCCTGTTGTATTTCTGTATACAAGAATTAAGTAAAACAAGCTAAAATAAATCAGAGTTGGGATCACACCGTGACAATGGTGTGTCTAGAAACTGCCGAAAGAGATATCAGCTGATCACAAACAAATCTGTGAATGTTTTTGAAAATTCCTAATCTTTTCCTCCCTGTTTTAGAAATCGGTATCAGTTATATTACAGCCAACATATATGTTCATAATATGCTGCTGTACTGGTTATATCTTCATTTCAGTTGTATATTGAGCACTGTAAATATAATGGGAATTATGTCAATTATCTTGATGGAAGAAGAATCCAGTTTTTTAAATTTTAATGATGATTACTCCTACAATGGAAAATACAATTCTATGGTATTCAACCTTTCTTTTGTGATAGCCTACTGACTGTAGCAGACTGAGATGCATGATTTGAA
Organism: Acrochordus granulatus; assembly: GCA_032468055.1. Classification (NCBI taxonomy): domain Eukaryota; kingdom Metazoa; phylum Chordata; class Lepidosauria; order Squamata; family Acrochordidae; genus Acrochordus; species Acrochordus granulatus. Next base: position 60,495 of record JANHZU010008794.1, on the reverse strand, counting down.
AATAATTCAGGGTAAAGTCATAGAATTGGCAGTACTGATAATATAGCAGGAATAGAAAAGGAAATGAACAGCCTATTTGCTATTTTGCTGTTCCAAGAACAACTCAGTGCATGTTTTTCTGAAGAGAAATATGCCATTTTAAAACTTAAATTGAGTCTAGACTTTTTGAGCTAAAATTCTGTGTAAAACTCAATGTAAACATGTACTAGCCTGTGTTACAAATATTCTTTGACTTTAGGCATGCTGATCTCCAAGCAAATTCTTGCTTTTTTTTGCTGGGTCATGAAGCAAAATTCATTTAACTGGAGCAACTGGGAAATGAAATCTTCATTCCTGTCCTTTGGCTGCAACGGATATGGATCATAAGCAGAGAAATTCAGTCTAAATGGCATCTGTTCATATGAAAAGTTTTGTCTCAAAGTGAAAAAATTGTTGTGGCCAGTTGGCAACCTTATCAACCACCCTTTAAGGAAGAGGAAAAGAGACATTACTCTACGCCTTCTCAGGCCTATCAGGGATCTGTTTCACAACAGAGCTCCCTGTATACTTACGTTTTAATCTTTTATATCAGGAGTCACAGCCTCAATTCCATTCATAATTTCTATTTCAATCAAGAAGCCTTCACAACTTGCTACAACTCCCAGTTTCCTTGCTAACATGATGAAGTTCTCAGTGCATCTTGTCTTCCCCTTTAGATGGCTGGGGGAAGGGCTTTAGTAAGATGATTAATTTTTATGCCTATCTTTCTGCATATCTGCATTTCTTACAATATCTTTTCCATTTAGGAGAACCACAGACCTCCTATATGCATTCACATCTAAACTTGGACCTCGGATTTTGGTCTTTCTTTGCTCATAATATGGAATGAACTTAATAATCAATGAATATATTTCTCCACCCGTTATTTGTAAGTTTCTTTTCTGATAGGATTTCCAAAATAACACTTTTCTTGTCGAATGGCTGGTTTTTCATTTGCTTTGTAACTCAGTTACTACATAATTAATGGCTCCTGCAGAATGATGGGTAGTTCTTTCGTGAGTATTGTTTCCCCAAAGACAATGTATTGGACCTGCTAGTTCAAATTAATATTAGCGATTTCAGCAGGTTATCAGCATCCTTTGTGACACTGAGACAGTGCTCAGCGCCAGAACTAAGTGCTTCGCTTACCAGGAGGAAGAAAAGAACAGAAGCCTTCGATGGAAGATGAGTGAGGTTCTTTCCTTCCCACTTATTTTTGGTTCTCCCTGGGGGTGACCTACTAAGCACAGGATGTGATAGCATTTCAGAATGGCTGATAGCTGTGCATTTTAAAGTGATCACATCTTAGGCAGAGTGTTAAAAATTGCTGACAACATTAGAAGCTCGAGTTTTTTCTTTCTTTGCCCTTTTCTCTTTCTCAAATCACTCATGTAAGGATTATAGGAACAGAAATGCGTCTTTTAGTGCTTTTTTGCTAGGACACATGGAGGAAATACATACGGCTGTTTGGCAGGCGCTCTTGTGTGCAGTGTTTAAAAATCCATGTCAGCTGTCTCTTCTTTTATTGCTGCTAGAATCGTTAAAATTTCTCAAAGCAAACTTTACATTCCTGTTTCTCTAAGATGTCAAAAACATAATGTTTTCTTTCATTGATGCTGTATTGCCAACCCATTTGTGCCTGGAGATTAAGGAGAATCAAATGATGTCATGACAGATAAAGAATAAATAGGACTGAACAAGGTTAATTTTGAAAAGCGAGGAAACAAACAGGCAGTAAAGGAATGGAAACTGCTCTAGAGATGAATGGGCCGATGTAATCAGGATCTTTAATGTTTCAATAGTGGCTCAACAGCTAGAAATAATTATCTCTGTCTATGATGACACCCTTGAAATTTAGCACATAGTGATGAGTACTCAAATATTTTTTGAAGAAATAAAGACCCACAGCTGTAAAATTACATTGGTGTCTTGGTTTATCATTGAGGCAGATTCAATATAGTCATTGCAAAACCAGATGTTAGGCACAGATGCTGTACCCTTAATTCCCAGTACCTTATTTTCAGTCACATATAAATAAACTAGGAGATTAGCATGGCAAGAGTGAAGCAGCACCAGTCCTTCATGCTACCTTTGTTTTGATGAAAGCCACTGGGACACAATAAACTAAGAAACATTTTTCCAAATTAAAAAACAAAAATAAATAGATGTGGCCTAGGATAGTACATCAAGTAGGATGTTCTCAGAGCCAGAACTCAGGCAGGGAGCATTTGATTTCGGCAGCATATAAATCCAATAAACAAACAAATAAATCCTGGGGGACCAGAGAGAGTTGTGGAAACAAGAATTAAGTTTTACTGTAAAACCATGTGTAGACATGTCAATATTTTTGCTTTAGGTAAAAGTAAATGTTTCTGCTTCCAGTTGTGACCAACTCTAGGGGCAGTGCTCATCTCTGATTCACAGCTGAGGTAGTGAGTATTATCTGAAGATGCTTCTATGACCATATGGCCAGCATAATTACACACTAAGGCGCGCGGAATATTGTTAGCTTTCCCACCAGATTAGGCTCTACCTATTTATCTACTTGCATTTTTACATGCTTTTGAACTGCTAGGTTGGCAGGAACTGGGGCAAATAATGGGAGCTCATACACAGTGCCTGGGTGTTGAACTTGGGCTGCTGACCTTCCAGCTGACAAGCTCAGCATCTCAACTGCTAGACAACCACGCCTCACTGCACTAGACCACCACACTATCATTGGCTGCTAAATTCAACATACATTTATTTGAAATTAGTTGTCCTTCATTTCAATCAAATATATTTTCAAGTAAGTGTCTAGCAGCCATGCAAATTGAATGCATCAACCTGGAAAGGAATAGCCTGAGTTTGATGGATTGAAATACAGGCCACCTCCAAGATGTTGCACCCTGATTGGAGCCCCAAGGCTTCAAAGGTGGGAACAGACCTCACTTCTGGCGGCAGGATATTCCACAGAGCAGGAACTTATTGGCTGATGGGATCCAAAGGAGGTCTTATCTGTTGGTTCTGGTGGGGCAGGTCATCCTCATTGGGATGATTCTTCAGATAACCCGGATTGTAATTTTGTGATATTATAGTAGGGGAAAAAAGAAAGAAAAAAGGAAGCTAAAGCCCTTTGAGTACAACACACTCTTTCACCATTTTATTCTTTCAATATTATTGTCTTCTATACAGATCCAAACTTGATTGTTCTTCAAACCTTTCAGCTCCAAAAACAAAACAAAAACAAAAACTTGACAGTATCTTTTGATAAAAAAGAAGATAAAAGGTTATATTTGTAATTCCCCAAATTATTCAGAGAATTATCCTTTTCAGATCTCTTGAACTGAATAATGTTGCTATGATCTCTGCTTGGGGAAAATAAAGGAGTTTGGGGAGTGAAGCCATTGTTTTGAATTCCAGCATGAACTTGCCCTCATCTAACTCCAATAAATGTCATGGGCAAGCAATAAGATCAAGCTGTTTCACCAGATTATTGTGGAGCTTAAAATCTTTCTGAATTCCTGAATCATGTGGTGGCTGGGTGGTTAAGACAGTGGGCTTGTCAACCAGAAGTTTGAGACCTAAGCACCACCTCCTAATGGGATGAGCTCCCATTACTTGCCCCAGCTCCAGCCACCTAGCAGTTCGAAAGCATGTAAAAATGCAAGTAGATAAATAGGTACTGCCTAATTCGGTGGGAAATGTAACAGCGTCCCATGTACCCTGGCATATAGTCATGCCGGCCACATAACCATGGAAGCATCTTTGGACAAACACTGGCTCTCTTGGCTGTGAATCAGAGATGAGCACCACCCCCAAGACTTGGCCATGACTGGCAGGGGAAACCTTTTTTTCAAAGATTATAAATAAATAATCAATCTTGGTGGTAAAATGAAACTAAAGAAAATTCTACATAAATATTAAGAGTAGTTGAGCAGAAGGAATGAAAAATCTATACAAAAAAGAAAGAGTTGAAGAAACCAAAAAGTTTATTGAATGCTCTGTATTTCTGGTTAAAATAAGATGGAGGATTGTATATAACAAACCTATATGTTTCCCATTTAGATTTTCCATTCAAAACATGTCTTCTTTGAATTTGTTTTTATTTTTTTCTTAAAAAAATGAGAATCTGTTGAAGTTCTCTTTCTTTCTCTTTTTTCCCATTGATAAGATTTTAGCTACTGAGATTATTCATCTTTAAACATCTCAAGCATGACAAATAAGATTCATCACCAAGACAGCTTCCAAATTTTTCCATAAATAGAACAATATAATGGCTTATATACCTCTATTAGGTGTGGTGGTGCAGTGGATTAGTGCCGTCAATTATGTCGACCAGAAATGGCTGGCATGCTGGTAGGTTCGATCCACAGCTCTGCATGACGGAGTGAGCGCCCGTCACTTAGCCTCAGCTTCTGCCAACCTGGCAGTTCAAAAGCATGTAAAAACTGGTGAGTAGATGAATCAGGTACCACTTTGTGGGAGCTGGCTGGCTTTGGCGGGACAGGCGAGGCAGGCGGCGAGAAGGCGAGCGACGAAGAGTTGAGCGGTGAGTCGGAAGCAGCCCACACTCCTGCCGGGGGTGGAGCAGGAACTGCAGAGATGCCCGGATGCAACATCGCCAGAAATTGGTGGCATAGAAATGTGTAAAATAAATAAATAAATAAAAATAAATACTCAAAACTGGGGCACAATTTTAAGATTCCATAACAAAACATAGTAATGCTTACTGCCTACGCCACACCTGTGCTAGGCAAGAATATATTTAAATTTTAAAAGTTATATCTGCCTTCAGAGCAAAAGCTTCCAAGGTAACTAACAATAACAGTCAATTTTCAATTGACATGAAATTTAGTAAGCCACAGAGAATCAGAGGAATAATTTTCTGCTTTATTTTTTATTTGACAGAAAAAAATAAAAACAGATATGTGAGCCTTCATTTAGGCTAAACACTCGTGGGCAAACCAAAGCAATCAGAAATTTCATCCCTGTCCACTTTAATGATTTTAATGACTTTACTGCATCATAATCCACTTCTCACTACAACCCTTAAGCACCCTTTTTTATAAAAAAAAATGAACCTATTTGCTGCCAGAAAGAAGGTCTTGAAGAGTGGGCACATGGTATAATCAAATGGAAGATATTTTCATGCTGTCAAGTTGAAAATGGTCATCAGTACTCATCAAAAACCTAGCAGCCATATGCAGCAGCACTGAAAGTTTTCTGTTTCCAAAAGTAGTTATCTAATTCATATATTACTATAATATGTTTAGCTATGGAATGCTGTCACTACAGATAAGAGGAGAAACACAGCTAGTGAATTAACTTAAACTGTAACCAGTTGTAAAGCAATTCTTTCTGTATTTGAGATCTTTTGCTAGCAAAAATAATTTTGCTACATGGTCGAAATTATTTTGATCAACATTTTATATAAGATCTAGATAAGAACCTTGTGGTTCTTGTACTTTGCTGGTATGCAAGAGATCAGTGAACTATTGTACCTAATAGCTTTGGACTAATAAAATCATCATTTGGCCTCTTCTTCAGTTGTTGGCAAATTATTTTTCCATATGATAGGAGATAGATATAAAAAGGAATAGTAGAATAATCATAATAGGAATTTTGAAAAGCTAAAATTACAGTTTAATTTCTTTACAATAAGCATATCAAAAACTGTGTAAGATTCTAAGACCAAAGTCCTATACTGAGCTTAGATACAAGATCAAAAATTCTAAAGTCCTTCTTCTTGACCATTTTGAATTTTGGTATTGGAGACAACTTTCAAGAATATCAGTAAAAAACAAAACAACAACAACAAATGGATCATTGAACAAATCAACCAGAAGTTCTCATTCAAAGCACAAATGACCAGGTTCAAATTACTGTAGTCTGGACTCATTATGCAAAGATCTAGCAAGGACCAGGGTAGGGACAGATTGGGAAGGATAAATATATATGTGCAGTTGCTAAGAGTAGGTGCGAACTTGATGGTACATTATTAGTCAGTCAGTCAATCAATCCATCAATCAGATTTCTTCCTGAGGCATCCAGGACCACAAGCACTTAGTAAAAAGAACACATTTTTTTAGAAACTGGGTAAGTAAGGTATAGGAAATGGCACTACTTTGACAAAACACAAGAGATAGTTAATTTATCCTGTATAAATTATCATCAGGCAATGTCATCAATATTTACAGATATAGATACTTTATTGGTCAAGAAATAGACACAAGGAATTTGCCTATATTTGGTGTATGCACAGAAAATATATTGTTATACTGTGGCCAAAATTGTAATAGTTTGGGGCCAACTTTTTTCAAGAGGCATTTTTACATCAGAACTAAATACCTTTTATTGAGAAAGAAAAAAGCCTTACTTTTATTCTTAAACATTCTTTGGAACAATTTGTCTCACAATATATGCAGCCAGCTCTCTATGTGCGTATTACTATCCTCTAAACAGTGGTGGGGAAAGGGACACAGAAGACAAGGAAGTCCCTCAAAGTCGTTGTACGGTTGCAAAGAAATTGTTTTATTCAAACGCAA
>JANHZU010008794.1:5728-23644 GCA_032468055.1 Acrochordus granulatus | reverse complement strand
ACATACATACACATATACACAGTATACACACACACATAAATGCGCATACATGTTTGCATTAGATAATTATATTGTTTACTGTTGTAATGACATAGCATACTCTCTATTTTACTTTTTTTCTATTGCATTTTTCTTCACTTATCATTTAACCATTTGTTAGCGTTTTTTGGTAGTGTATTTTTTCTTTTACTGTTATTATTTTAAAAGTAATAAACATATTTTTTTAAAAAGGAAATGATTTCTAGCTTAGCTCTTATTCCATGGATGTGTCCATGTAGCTTGGTAATAAAAATGGAAGTATAGTAGTCTGCTGTTGCATGTGTTTGAGATGTTATTTTGGCTTTCCAATTTGGGCTTTTCTGCTTAACTTTTAGAATTAAGTTGATGTGAAATGTTATACTATAGAATGTTTTTAGATTATAGAAGCAAATGTCTGTATTAAATTCCCATGGATACACTTACTGGGAAGCATTATTAGATGACTCATAATCTGTAAAAGAAATCTTGGATACAGGGTAATATTAATGATGACAATTAAATCCAAACAGTTAATTTTCAGGATTAAGATACAGAACGATGAATGCATCTAAACAAACACAATCTATAGCTTAATAGGTTTCAATATCTTAAAATGTAAAGAAATGGAATGGAAGCAAAAATATAAAACCACAATTTTACTTTGATCTGAGGACATTCCCATCCTCTTTTACAGTTATCCCACTTGCACTTCTTTGAACTATTTAAATGTTAAGCCAATAAATCCATTGATCAAAATGCCTGTTGAGCATATGTGGTCCCAGAAGTATGCATTAGAGATGTTAACAATGCTTTTAAGTAGTTGCATTTATCTCTGAAACTTCATCTGGTACATTGTTATCTGTAGGGGTATGGTATAAAAAGAACTATGTTTGATTTACTGACTCTAGAGAACTTTTTCCTTAATCAGAGTTAAGTTAATCAAATTGGATGCCTGACTCTCTAGAGAAGAAAAACTGCTGCAAATAATAGACACCATACAATGGAGGCCTGACAAATGTAAATGAAGACATGTGCAGAAAAATATCTACAGATATAATACAAGAGTTACAATTAATTCATACTGATCTGCTTAACAGGATGGAATAATAGAAGTGATTGGAGCGATTTACTATGGGTCTCAAATGATGCAGTGCAGCCTAAGACAGAATAGATGGAAGTCGTTGGGGGATCTTGATTTTACCTACTATTTTGGTTAAATCTTATGTGATGAACTCAAGGTTTATAGAGTAGAATGAGACATTATCACTGTTGGTTTTTAGTCTCCTTAGCAAGGGAATATCTGTTTCATAGCTAGAATTCTTAGTATAACTACAGCTATTGTCAAAGGTTAATAATTTTGATTTGAAAAAATGTGTAAGTAGACACATTTTTTCCTAACTCTAAATAAGCGTTTCATTATTTTTTTAGGATATAATACCTCTGCAGTTTTAACAAGATTGCTGTACTATAAATGACTGATGCCAATAAAATAAATCCTATTCTATCAAGAGAGCCTAATTAAAATAAATTTCAGAATGAATGTAGATGGAATTCATGCTTTCATTCAGGATGCAGATTAGCTTCTATTTGTTGGCAAAATTACTATGCAGTAACATGACTGGATGCATAATTTCCTTTAATGCTGAAATATTTATTGAATAGACAAATTCAATGTATTTTTTTAGGGAGTGAGATAATACAGACAGTTCAAAGTCTCATTTAATTCATGGTGCTAGTTCACAATACATACTGCTATGCAGATCTAATCAAAGACAGAGATGTATTTGTTGCCTTTTAAAAAATTATTACTATTAATCTTCTGTCATGGAAGTAAACAAGTACATTTATAGATGGGATGTTGGATATTGGATAAGACATTCTGGAAGACTGGTTTGGAATTTTGAATATGTTGCATTTTGAATTTCTGTTCAAATATGCTTTTTATATTGTGATGTTTTTCTTTTATATTTATTGTTTTATATTTAATTAAATTTAATTATTGTTATTGTTTTAATTCTCTATTAGCCACTTAGAGTCATATTTTGCGATTTGACTCTAAGTGGCTAATTGCACAAAAATGGTTTAAATAAATTTATGTGAATAGCAACAATGTAAAAATGATGACTAGGCTGATGCCAGTATTGGTTGCTTTTATATATGCTCAATACATAATTTGTAGTTTTCCTAATTGTTTTAAACAGTACATATTTGGAATATATTATGGAATTAAATAGACACAATATAACACATGCCAAGACACAGACACAGAGTGTATTCTACGCCAATAAACTTAAAATTAATACATTTCTTTAGAATGACCATTTTTTCTAGCTGAAAGACAGCTGATTTCTTAGCACTGTCATAGTAGTTCTGATTTTCTTCTCTCCATCTGCTCTATTCTTTGCCAGGTAAATGCCAAACAGGTGAAAGGTGAATAGTTATTATTTTACCAGTCTTTTTTTAAAAAAGTTTTAAAAATAACTTCTCACGCTTGTCATAAAGCAGTGCAATTGCTGCTAGCTTCTCTGTTTAATAATGAAGTATCAAATCAATCTTCATAATGATCATATATCAGAATACTAATGAAATAGTGATTCTCTGGTACATTACTCATTGTGCTGGTATAACAGAAATCTTACTAAAAAGAGTTTATTCAAAAGAGTTTTTCAAGAGACAATAATTGTTTGTTTTTTCATAGAGTTTCAAATTATTGAATTTAGCCTTGTAAAAAAGTAATATATGGTAGTCATTTTGGTTTACTCTATCTGTGGTAACTGGGCAACAATACGCAGTTCAAGAACTGGCAAGAAGTGTGAGGTTCTGCATTTAGGTAGGAGAAACCAGACGCATAGGAACAAGGTAGGTGGTACTTGAGAGAAGGACTTGGGCATCCTGATAGATCAGGATCAATTTCATCATGAGTCAGCAGTACGCTACAGCTGCCAAAAGAGTCAATGAAATCTTGGGCAACATCAGCAGAGGTATAATGTTATGATGAGAAATGATAGTTCTGCCCTTTGTGCACTGTCAGACTGTACCTGGAACACGGTTACGGTTGCCATATTTTAAAAATAGTGCTGACTAACTGGAAAGAATGCAGAAGGAGTGATTAAGATGGTGAGGTGTTTGGAGGATAGATGTACGAAGGACGGTTTAAAAAAATCTAGGTATGCTTAGCATAAAGGTAAGACCAAGGGAATCAGGATAGCAGAGGGTGCAGATTTATTTCCCATAGCACCTAAGAATAGGACAGGAACAGAAGGACACCCAAACCTGAAATAAGTAGAAGTTTCTTGACCCTGAGAGCTTTGAAGAGACAGAACATCCTGTACCTTACAGTTATGAAATGCTCCACCATGATAAAGATTTTTAAAATGACAGCCATTTGGGGTGATATGAGAATTCCTGTACTTGGAAGAATAGAAGACCTCCGAAGTTCCTTCCAAACCTTTGATTCTAGGATTCTGTGAATTATAGGTATGGAACAGATAGAAATAAAATGAATGTTTTGTTGTATAAATGTTAATAATAATTAAGAATAAGAATTTTTATTGTAAGAATGGAGAGATAAAGCTACCTTCTCGTTGACTGTAAAATGGATTTTATATTCAGCAATTGATGTAAAGTAAATTATGTTTGACAGATACAAATATGTACTTCAAAATCAACCCAAAGCAGCTGTTTTGTCACAGTGATGCTCATATTATTTTAGATAATAGTCATGTATGTGTGTCTGTGTGTGTGTATTGTATATGCAAATATTTAGATGAGACATAAGCATTATTGGGTCAATATTCTGTACATGCATGTTCCAACATACGTCAATCCAAACTAGTATTCCAAAAAGTAGCATGGAATCCTTTAAATGTCTCTTGAAAATCATGTATATAATAATTTGCAGCATTGTAATTAATTTTTTCAGAGTACAGTGTTATAAAGTCTGTTATTACAATAATAATATATTTCAAGTGTACTTTTTCTTTCTAAGTGTTATTTATTAATCTACACATAATTTAAATAAATATCTTGTTTTTCTTCATGTGACCAATGCAACTATTTAAATCAGGAGTGTCCAACCTTGGCAACTGTGTTGTCTTCACATCCCAGAATTCCTCAGCCAGCTATGTTGAACTCCATACATCTTAAAGTTGCCAAGGTTGGGTACGCCTGATTTAAATATTAAAATGATAACTAAATAGCATAGAACTAAACATGAAAAAACAAAGGTTTTATAAATAATTGGAAAACATACAGCAGTTCCAAAGCCTCAAGCAGCAAAACTCCCTTCTAAAAGATTTGTGCAGACTTAAAAAATACACTGAGCATATTTTATTTATCCAGAGGAAAAATATGCAACAAAGGTAACAGCCAATCTATGGTGCAGTTCTAACTCCTTGCTACAAAAAGTTTTTGATAGCTGAAGTCTACTGCTGTTGCTTGTCATCTGGGGTGGGAGATTCCTATCGATATTATTCCCTGTCATTATACCTCAGAGTCCTAAAACTAGACTAAAACTAGAACTGGTGTTGTTAATTTTCTCCTTTTGTCCAATCAGTTTTAAAGTCTTTTTGACTGAATTGCAATAATTAAAAAATACTTCTTCCTCTACCTGATGAAATTATATGTAATTAAAGGCACAATGAAAGAGTTATTTTGGAGAGTGGATTAGCACATGGACAATTGCAGATTAAAATAGTTTATAAAGCCTTTATGGCTGCTCTGTCAAGTGCTAATCTATGGTGCATTTCTTTGACTGATTGTTCTTTATTGAGAATCAATTACTAATTGATCCTAAAACGGATCAATTTTATCCGTTATAGAAGTTATTCACCACTTCGGTATCTTCACTGACAGTACTGGCTGTTCTACCTGTTATCATTAGTTTGTTCTTTTTTATATTTAACTCTACTTCCATTTTTTTCACTGTGCTCCTTGATTTTTATTCTAAAACTGTCACAGCCTTTGCATTACTAGGGTACAGTTATCAGCAGAGCATAGGTTACTCAAGTTTCTTCCTCCAGTTTTGAAACCAGCTCATTTTCTTCTATTTCAGCTTGCCTTAATATATATTCAGCATACAGGGAAGAGTATACAATGTCTTTGCCAATCTGGAATCCTGTTTTGTCATGTTCTGGCTTTTAAAAGATTCCTGAACTGTAAGTTTTACATGAGGAAAGGAAGATGTTCTGGAACTGCCATTTGTCTTAGCACATTCCCCAGCTGAACATGATTAATACAACTGAAACTTTTGAATCCTCAATGAAACATATACTGACTTAATTTTGGTACTCTTTGAGTTTCTCAATTATCCAGTATGTATCACTAATAAGGTCTCATGTTTCTTGGCCTTTTCTAAAGCCATCTTGAATATCTGGCATCTCTTTCTCCATGCAGGCCTTCAATCTGTGCTGGATGATTCTATGCATTATTTTGTTTGCATATTATATTAATTTTTGTATAATAGCTTGCACACTCCCTTGTATCTTTCATTTTTGCCATATTTCTATGGGTATTCCATGAGTTCCTGTGGCTTTATCTGTTAGGACTGGGGGGGTCTCATAAGCAAGGAATATCTTCAAAGATATCTTGGATATTGTACAGTATTTTGGGATATTCCTTCCATTTTTGTTTGATTTCCTGTACATTGGTTACTATGTAATTCATTCATTGTCATACTTTAGCATACCAATTTGTGTTGGAAGTTTCTTTGGAAGAGGACCTTGCTTTTTCCATGTTTGTTTCAACTTCAAGTCTTCAAACAGATCTTACTGTCATACTTTTTTGTCTCTTCTAAAGCTTTCTGAAACTCTTTGTGAGTTCCTTTGTGAGATTTTTGTCTTAGCTTTTCTTCTCTTCTTGGTAATTTGCACGGTTTGTTCTGACATCCAGTTTGCTTTCTTCTGTTTTCATATCTCGGAATCTTTTTCCACATTCATCCTTAATGACTTTTAAAAATTTATTCCACAGTACCACTGATTCTCTGACACTCATTGAGAACTTCAAAGTGATTCCTGGTGTTCCTCTTGGAAATTTTGGGTAAATCTTTAAGATCATATGGAAACTGGTTGGCTTTCTCCTTCTTCTTCTTTAGCTTTTACTTGGAACTTGCACATGAGCAGTTTGTAATCTGTTCCACTGTCAGCACTTTTAACTGATGCTGTAACTGAGCTTTGCCATCTCCTTTTACCAATAATATAATAATTTTGATTTCTGTGTATTTCATAGGGTGAAACCCAAATTTAGTGGTGTCATTTTGGTTGTTTAAAGACAGTGTTAGCAATGAAGAAATTATTGGAGAGGCAGAAATTGATAACACATTCTCTTGTTTCATTTTGGTTTCCTAAGGCACATATATTTTCCTCTTTAAGATTTCCAGCATAGGCATTCTAGTCTCTAGTCACAAGCAGCATATGTTGCTTGCATGTGCTGTTAGTTTTAAATTGAACTCTCACCATAAAACTCATCAACTTCATCTTATTCTGCATCAGTAGTTGGAGTATAAACTTAGATGATGATCATATTAAAAGGATTATCCATGAAAATGCAACTGATATTATTCGGTCATTGGTTGCTTTGTAGCAAGTACTGTTCTTGTTCTATCCTTTCTAACTATATATGCAATGCCATTTCTTCTTTATTTTTTATGTTCTAATAATAAACCATGTGATTCTCTGACTGGAACTATCAAATTCCAATCCATCTCAATTAACTGATGCTAAGATGTCAATTTGTAGTTGTTTCATTTCATATTTCACTAAGTTAAGCTTTCTCATGTTTTGTTTCTTACGTTTCACATTCCTACTGTAGTTCTATCTTTGCAGCTTTGGATTTTCTTTTCCCATATGGCAACATCAATAACTAGACATCCAAAAGGCTTTAATCTAGCCACTTCATAAACACTATTGATATTCCAAAATATCCTCAGTGGCATGTTGTATGCCATTCTACATGAGGACCCATCATCCAGCACTATATCATCAATCATTTTATATTATCCATCCATGTGGTTTTCTTGATCAAAATATGGGAATGGTTTATGACAGTGTTGATGACAAAATATTGGGTATCCTTAAACCACTCCTATTGAGCACAACATTTTTACTGTTTCAGTATCAAATATCCTAGGTAAACTCTATGTTTTTCCAGGCAAGCTTGAATAATTTACTTTGTTCATATTAGGTGTATATGTATTATTTATTTATATCCTGCCTTTATTATTTTTATAAACAACTCAAAGAGGCATTCATATTTAACACACCTTCCTCCTCCTATTTTCCCCACAACAGCAACTCTGTGAGGCGAGTTGGGCTGAGAGAGAGTAACTGGCCCAAAGTTACCCAGCTGTATATACTTATTGTACACACAGGCTTCAGAGGGGCATAATTCTCAGTGAGTATATTCCTGTTTGAATTTATGAGATGAATTCCATGAAAAGCATTGCAAGTAAACAAAAACAGCCATTGTGTGAAATTGTTACTTTATTTACTGTGTATGTCCATCTCACCACCTTTGATGTTGACCACTTGGAACAGATTAAGATTTATACTGATGTACTATTCACCTCAGCAACCAAGAATTTTCCCTCCATGAACTAACAGATATGTTTTTAAATCTATTTCTACTTATTAAAATAAATAAAATATTAAAAATCCACAGTTAAAAATTCACCATTTAACCTGTCCATCCCATGCACAACAAACAAGCCACTTGATTGGCTTTGAATGGGTCCCTAAGCCTGCTGACAACACTGTGTCTTCAAGGTCTTATGGAAAAATAACAGAGGGATCATGTAAGATGTTTTTCTTATTTGTGTTGCCTTCTATAAATATTTCACTTCTATTGTTTTTACATTTTGAGAAAGCTAATAATAATTAGCTATTATGTGGCTTAGAAGTTTCCTTAGAAATGTACTTTCCTTAGTGGAGTTCTGTAAAAGTTTTATAAACATACTCTTTTGAAAAGTGTTTCAGGAAATGTTCATTTATCATGAGCTCATTATGCTCTTGACAGAAATCTTTCTCTTGAAGACAGCTGCATTTAATTCTAACAGCATCCTTTGTAGCAAAATGTAATCTTTAGTAAAAGGCAAAAAAATTATGAGATCTAACGACCAAAGAATAACAGCAAATATAATCTTGAATATGGTAATTAAAGATAATTTCATTTGTCTTTGTTGCCTCTCCCCCTATAAATGGTGCAAAATAAATATAATTGGAGAAATAAAAATCAATGCAATTCAATCCATCTGAATGTTTATTAATTATAATGTGTCAAATACTTAGTATAAGCATTCTGAGTAGCAAAGTAGGCATCTGTATATGATCTGATCTAATTTAGTAAAGTTATTGCAGACCTCAGTGTTGTTGATCTCTTGAACATATATGTGATACATCAACTTTGATAAATTTTAAGTGAGCAATATTTCTGCAGTAGCACTCACTTTTTCAATTGAAAGAAAAATGTGTATTCACAATTGTGTATGCATACAATATGTTATAATGACATCAAATACTTACGTAGGTGGTTTTCAAGTAAAGTAAATGTATTGAGGGGGGAAAAAGGGGAAAAGGTCAAGCTGATGTTTAAATTCTTAAAATATTGTCCCAGTTGTGTCAAATGACTAATGTTTTCCATTGCTGTATTTTTTATAGTCCTTTTCTGCAGACTCCACTTAGCTCTCATTCTAAGAGCATATTACCTTGTCTAAAAATTCATTATGTCTGTGGGTGGAAGAAAAAAGTACAAGTTATTCTTACAACAGTGGATTCGTATTTTAATACCTATCTAATCTTAAGGGGTTGTTTTCTAAGCATATAAGGAGTTTGAATCCAGATTCCAATATAAAAACATGTTTATTCTTCTGAATTCACAACATGTAAGTATAGTTTCTGAACAAAATAATTTTAAAAAATACAAAGTATTAGATAACTGCATATTCAGTGTTTGTAATTAAAAATACTTTCATACCTTGTTTAAATTCAGATTGTGTATTGTTACCAGAGAAAGACAATGAGATGCTACACTTGAGTTCAAATTATTTAGATGAGATGGAAACCTGCAATGAAGTACAAGAATGTTCTCATATTTTGCCTTTATTATTGAAATAATATGAATCTGGTGGCTGGAACATATTTCTAAAAACTTGCATTTCTGCAGTTCCACAATGACAACATGGTTTGTCAGGTTGCTTCTAAATGTGACATGCATATTTTATACTCAGAATCCAGAGAACTGCAGTGCATACTTCTTGTTTTTCCCTGTGTACCTCTCAGTTCCTGATATTTTTGTAGCATTACAATGTTTCTGGAAAAAACTTGTATTTCAATTTTATTTGTAGCAAACTGATTGACAAAGTAATTGTTCTTGTCCATAACTCAGAAAGCTGTGCAGGTTAAGAAAGGATTAACAGCTCAGCTACTTCATTCAGTCCATTGTATCTCAGGTAGGTAGGTAGTAAGTACTGTAGATAATATAGAAGATGAGAAATACATTTCTGAGACTCGTAGACTGTCAGTCAAATAGATAATGATAGTCTTGATATAGCCGATCTTGAATGTTTTAAAATTTAATATTTCAAGATTTATAACAAAAACAATATCATAATAAAATATATTTCTAGATTGATTATGATACGCTCTGTTAGCTATACAAATGTCTATAGTTTCCTCAAAAATGTATATTCGATGTCTTTATCAATCATTGCGTATTGTTGAATGTCTATGTTATTACTTAAGTGCATTAATAAGATTTTGGTATTCTAACACAGTGTTAAGTTGTATTAAATAAATACATATTGTTATTTGATACATAACAGGTTCTTTTGTCAAGTTCAACAGGTGTTACTCCAAGTGAAATATAAATAATGGTTGATTTCTAACTATAATTATATTTTTAATTATAATTCAAATGAGATAAGCAAAATGTGAAGCACTTTTCTTGCCCCCTCCATTACACAAATGCAGAGCTCAGTGGGTTTATTTCCAAAGAAATATAAAAAAATGAGATTACAGCTTTTGGATAATTAAAAAGAAGGCTATAAATAGCAAATATAACACTCTCTCCTCCAAAACTTAAACATATAAACGTTCTGTTAAAAATTATATTTATAGTCAGTCCACAATATAGTCAAGATATTGTGCATATTCTGTTGTTTGATAGCAAGATTGAACAGGACAGTCATTGTGTGAAGAAGAGGGTAAGACATCTTTTTAAAAACACATCTGTGATTTTCAGTCTATTATTCTTGGTTGATTGACTTTCTTTTCCAGTGGAATTACAGATCAGCAGTTTCTTATCTGAATTGCTTTACTTCTACTTAGATGAAAGGTAGCATTAATCAAAGTGATATTTTAATTAAGGTGACATCTTTGAGAAGCTTGTTGTGAGATGATTTTAAAACAGCCACCTGGCCTAGGGTGCCCTGGCCCCAAGTCTCTTTTTTCAGTCCCTAAAGAACTTCCCCAAAATCTTGTTTCATTAACTATAGCAAACAAATCCCATGCTATGCTTTAAAAGTCCTTAAAGAGACCTCCCAGGCAGTAGCCTCCTAGGGGAAAAAAGTGGTCCTGTCCATTTGTGTGATATTGTCATACGTGCAAGAGCACTTCCCTACAACTGAATAAATATTACATATATCTATCTCTGTGTGAGAATGTATATGGTATGCATGTGTTTCACTGTTGCACATTCCCCTTCTTTTTAATACTTAGAGATTCTAAAAATATTTAACCATGTATTCCTTTCTGAGATTTACATATTGTATTATTAAGGTTGTCTTATTGAGCAAATCGTGTATACCTCAGTTCTTGATTAATTATTTATATGATATATGACAACCAGATTTTTATCCTCCATTTTTAATTAGGTTTGTGTTATTGTTCTTCCAAGCTAGATAAAGATGCTTTTAGGGTTGCAATTATGTATTCCAATTCTAGAACTACAGTATTACAATATGGACACTAAAAATTTAACAGCTATTTTTAATCAATATATTTAAGCAAGTCCTTCCCACATTGAGCATCCAGATCAGTGTAAATGTATACAAGTGGCCCCTTGACCACATGATCAAACTCCGCCTGCCCTTACAACTCAGGAGCTCTTCAGTTTGTTGTACTAATCTGTCTCCCCACATCTATGCTCTTCTGGCTCTCTATACTCCACAGTCCTTGCCAGCCTACCTGACATTCATCATTTTCTTGCTCCTGCTATGACCTAACATGCATGGCCTGGCTGCTCATGAGATAGCTGTTGCCACAATAGACATTTTTCCAAGGTCACACATGGCGGTTTCCTCACAGAGGAACAGGAATAGGACAGGATAGGCATACTTTGTCAACACTGAGAGCAAGAAGATGGCTAAGGTAAATTGGGGCAGCAAGCACAGGGTGGCAGGGTCTTTGTAGCACAGGGTGGTGAGGCCAACTGCAGTTGGGATTGGGCTGGCAGCCAAATCCCAGCCCTCCAATCAAAAGCCAGCTGACCCTCAGCTTCTGCTGTTGCTTCCACTGTCACACAGTTGATATCAGGCAAAAAAGGAGGAGAGAAAAGGCCTCCCAGCCAGCCAAAGGCCAGCTGATTCCCAGTCCCTGCCATTGCCACTGCCACCGCCATTGCCGCTCCACTGCTCCAAACGACTAGCGGGCCAGTTGACAAACAGCTAATCTCCAGGGCAAAAGCAGAGAGTAAAAAGGGGAGAAGAGGTCCCCAAACATTCAATCCATGCAAGAGAGGTAGCAGGAGTTGTATTGTATTTTGTACACAATATACATATTCCAGTATATATATATGTAGAACGTAGCTGACCTTATAATTCACACAGAACAAAAATATCCAGACTCTTTATTTTTTTTCTTAGGAAATTTTAGCAGAGCAAATCTCATCTGCCCAGATAGAGACAGCATGTCAGCTGTCCCACTAGAGACAAAAATGCACTGGATCATTGCTACACTACAATAAAAGGTGCTTATTGCTCTGTTTCTGCACATCTATTTGCCTCTCCAATCACTGTATGATACACCTTATCCCCACCAAACTTAAAACTGCAAAGCCTGTCATCAAACAGTGAAGAGTTGGTTTATGGAGGCAAAATTAAAGCTGGAGGCCTGCTTTGATTGCATGAACTGATCTGTCATTGAAGCTGCTTCAGCAGCCTTGGATGAACTTTCTGATACTGTGACATCATAATCAACTTTTGTGAAGACATATGCATACCTACCAAAACCTTATACACATATAACAACAATAAACCCTGGTTTACAGTGAAGCTCAAGCAACTTTGTCATGGCAAAGAAGAAGCCTACAAGAAAGGGAGTAGGATCCTGTATAACCAGGCCAGAACTGTATAACAAGGAGCATGGTGGCTCATATGTTGGGACACTGGGACTGACAATCTGCAGCTGGTTTGAGACCCGGTTGCTGCTGCTCGCTCCAGCCTCCCGCCAACTTGCTTGTTTGAAAGCACTACCTCTGAGAAAAATAAAAGGGATATGAGAGGAGCCTCCCAGGTGTCTCCTGGGCAATGGTAATGTCACCGGCTAATCCTTCTCATCACTGAACTGCCTTACAGGTGCTTCCAACATATCCGGGCAAAAAAGGAGGAGAGAAGAGGCCTCCCAGCCAGCCAAAGGCCAGCTGATTCCCAGTCCCTGCCATTGCCACTGATCAAGAGATCAGGGTAGCAAAAAGGAACTACTTTGAAAAGCTGAAAAATCAACTTTCAACTAATGTTCCTGCTTCTGGGTGGAGAAGTCTACAGACTCACTGGTTACAGAAGTCCATCACCCTTTGTTGAGGAAAGCCATCAACTAGCAGATGATTTGAATGTGTTCTACTGCAGGTTTGAAAAAACAGCTACCATTACCTACTGCCAACAACCCCACCTCAGATACATTAACAGCAGATATTTCCTCTACAACCACATCCATCTCTTCTCCTGGGTCCTCATCCCCTCTGGGGCCGCCACCCCTTCCTGGGCCCCTACCTCTGGTGATTCTGAAAAAAGATGTCTGAAATCTTCAAAAACAAAACATCAGAAAAGCAACCTGCCCAGATGGCGTGACACCTTCTTGCCTGAAAACCTGTGCTGCACAATTGGCCCTATCTTCACACAGATTTTCAATAGATCACTGGAGCTATACACCATCCTTTTTTGCTTTAAATGTTGTACCATCATCCTGGTTCCAAAGAAAGCCTCCATCAGCGGGTTAAACAACTACAGACGTATCGCTTTAACATCCGTAATCATGAAGATCTTTGAGAAGCTGGTGCTGGCCCATCTTAAAGTTGTCATGGATCCATTGTTGGACCCCCTGCAGTTTGCCTAACAAGCAAAGATGATGCTGTCAATATGACACTGAATTATATCCTGCAACATCTTGACTCTCCAAGGACCTATGCATGGGTCCTTTTGTGGACTTTTGTGCTCATCAGACATCACCCCAGGAATTCTTCAACACAAACTGATACAGCTCAATGTGCCGTACCCACACCTGTAAGACAATTGGAAGCAATAGGTGAGGCTAGAGAAAATTATGTCCAGTACTCGGACAATCAGTACTGGTGCTCCTGAGGGCTGTGTCCTCTGAGACAATTCCTGCATACTGTACCTTTCATGTAATGTTAAAAAAATGTGAGATAATATTAAGTACAGATGCACAAGTCTTTCTCTCTCTTAAACACAAATATAAATGCCAGCACACAAGTATGAATTGATTTTGACTTTCTGATCATATAATCAATCAGGATTTTGCCTTTCTGTTCATATAATGGATGTGACTCTCATATAAATCTAAGATATAATGAAGCTTACCATGATGTCAGACCCTATCCATTACAGCCTCATGTTTTATTGAAACAGGTCATTATGGTTCACTATGTTTATTATATCCTTTGCTCCAAGTTCCATTCTTCTCATTTCAAAATGTTAGTTCCTTCTTCCTGTATCCTTTGGATATCTAGACTAATTACAGCGGCCATGATATTCACAAATAATGGATGACTACAAAAGTAAACCAAAGAGTGGCCTTATTCTTTATAGTATAGATGTTCCAGATGAAGGAATAACTTAGTATGGTTAATATTAATAGATTATGACTTCATTGCAAAATTAAGTATTACATAAAATATTATGCTGTTACAGGCAGAACAAGGGAATTTATTTATTTATTCATTCATTCTTTACATTTCTATGCCACCAATTTCTGAAGACTCTTGGCGGCTTACAAGGATTAGATTTTATGCATTACTTTATTTTTAACCCCATCCCCCTTGGCTGGCCAGTGATGTTCACATCCTCCGTGGCTCCTGCTCCGCCCCCGGGACAGGCAAGTCCAGTGCTGACTCGCTGCTCTGTCGCTGCTGACTGGCTCCCCCCAAAGAGGTATCCATCCATCTACTCACATTTTTACGTGCTTTCGAAATTGCTGGGTGAGCAGGAGCTGGAGGCAAGTGACGGGAGCTTACTCCGTCATGCAGAACTGCAGCTCGAACTGCCAGAATGCCGGTCATCTCTGGTCAATAGGCGGCTGCGCCACTGCACATTCTCCATTATATAATGAAACAAAATAAGCATGAGGATTGTCTGGCTGTATAATACCCATTTCAATCCTAAATAGGCATAGGAGACTATGAGACTTTTTTTTTCATCAAGTCAAAAGCCAAATAATATATTTTGAAGATACAGAGCAGCCATATAGAGAAATCTTCTTTACTTCCTCTGTTACCATTTTGGGTGTTGAGGGACACATAGGGAAATAGTCATTTAATTTCGTTTCTTCTTTCCTTGGAATTCAAAATGTAAACCCTAAGTAAATCTTAGAAGTAAGTTAATATTCACAGAAAAGTAATAGAAAGTGACAACCTCATTTAGATTACCTATAATGAGCATGCTGGAATATAATCCATCACAAATATATTCAGATGAAAGCATTTAATTAATGTGAATCTTGAAGATATGGTATATGTTCAACTTGGAAGTATATTTCAAGGTTATTGACATGACGCTGAAAGTTCTAATATTTAGGAAAATGTGTGCTGGCAGCTCTTATTCATTACATGTGTTTCAGCGGAACCTGGATAGCCATCTATCCAGGAAACTCTAATTTGGATTCCTGTCATGAGCAGGACAACTCTTTTATTCTTTATCTTAATGATAGCCAGAATAATAACAATAAAAAAATGCTGGTCCAATGTGCTTTTTTCCTTTCTGGAAATAGTGAATTTAATGGAAGATAAAAGTGAATGAACAAATGTCACATATCTTAACCAGCCAACCAACCAACCAACCAACCAACAAGAATACCATAATTGATTCAATTTTGTTTGTGATCAACACAACCAATTTACAACTCCGACAAATGTGTCAACTTATTGGCATATCGATTACAGATTGGTAGTGTGATTGTATGTTTAGGGTTATGCTGCTTATCCATCCTGGCTTGGATAACAAAGGAGATCTCTGTACTGTACTGAGTACACTACTGAGTACAGTAGTACACTGCTGAGTTTAGTGTTTAGGCTAACTAAAGTTTTGCTGAGGCCAATTGGATCTATAGGTTTTGGAGCAAGTTCAACTCTGGGGGTTTCTCATTTTGGAGAGGATGACTGATGCCCCTCTCTTCCTTTCTGTTCCTCTTTGAGTTTGTTTTCTTTGCTGTTGTTTTTCTTTTGTTTTGCACTGCTTTTTTGGTATTCTTTGTTTTTAAATGTTTTAACAGTTGTAAACCACCCAGAGTTGCTGGGAGTTGAGTGGTATATACATTTAAGTATTGTGGTTGGACAGAGTTGGCCAGATGCTTATACTGGATTTGGCATTTTTGTCCACTATCAAGTCCTTCCCAAGAACCTGAGAGAGGCAAATGTTGTTTAATAATATTAAAGGTGTTGTTACAGGATGTGAGTTGTTCTGAGTAAAACTGTCTTTTGCAATTGACTGATGGTGATTTTTGTTAATGCAAAATATATCAAGTGATGCTCCATATGTTTCAAATTGCATCCAAGGCATATTACTTTTGGTACTATCTTTGCTTTCTTTGCCAAGGTCATTCTACTTCCATTTGCAGATTTTTATATTTTGTGATTTTCTCCATTTCTTTCTCTTCTCTTCTGCTGCCCTCAGGTACTGCAGCATCCACTATCCAGACTTTTTTTATCTTTCTTATTGAACACTGTTAAGTTCAATATAACTAGGGAGTTATGTGGCAGGCACTTGTCTGCTTGTGTTCTAAAATCCCAGAGCACTTCAAATTTTTCTTCATTTTCTATTTTGTAGCCCCACCAGTTCTTGCTTGCAAGTGCTATTTCTTATGTATTTTTTACGCACTATTGTGGTTACATTGTGATACTATTATTTGTAATCAGTCCATGTGGTCCTCTTGTAGCAGCTAAGTAGGTAAACTACTGTTTGAAGGCTTTGTATTTGCTGTCTGTTACTATATTCTCAATTCTGGCTTTGGTCCTGTGCAGTCAGAATTAGACCCTTGGTCACCGTACCTCCTCTTAGCATTGCCAGGTCTTGTTGTTACCTATTTTGCCTGCTATTATTTTTTATATGCTGATTCTGTAATATTCTGTCTTATCATGTCTCTTTTCTACTTTTCATTCAATCCTTCTATGTCAATTTGTTCTCTTTAGTATCCAGTCAGATACTTCTTGGTATAGTAGCTTCAGTGCATTTTCTTCAACGTCTTTCAGATATTCTTCCAATGCCCTTTCTTTCTTCTTCAAAAGTCTGGTGTATTTTCAGCATTCCATGCCTATCTATGCTCTTTGGTAAATAGAGTCTGTCAGTGTCATTGCATGAATGAAGGGCATGATTCACTATCATCATTTTTCTGATCTTCCTATCCAGAACTTGAGTCCAGATCACTATTCCAGCTGTGTATCTAATGACTGGAATTGCTCAGGTGTTAATCACCTTGATGGTACTTCTATACTTTTCTGATGTCTTCAGTGCTAACCTTCTTGACTACAGTGTGTTTGAAGGATGCGCAGTTATTTGTAGTGATTTTCTTCATCCAGATTTATTATTATTCCATAGGGCATCTTGATTTCTTCTGTTTTCACTATTTTCCCCATGAATGGTAAAGGTAGCAAATTTGTCTAATTTAAACTCCATTGAAATATATTGGCTGTTTATGCAGACAGTGTCGAGCTGCAATTCTATTTCAAATGGTATTTTTCCATACAGCTTTAAAAGACATTGGATAACCTGGCAGATGTTTTTGATATTTGATAGCCATGGTCTGACTTGTTCAGTATTGCTGATAGAGGAATCAATGCAATGATTCGGTAGATAGTCTCCTTGAAAGATTTCCTTTTTTGATGTTAACCTCTCCCAGTTTATCACCACTGACCAGCAACTGTGTCATCCATTGTGCCAGGAAGGTGTTGTTTGATGTTGTTAAAGATATTGTGGCAGGATGTAAATTATTCCAAGTAAAGCTGCCTTTTGTAATTGACAGATGGTGATTTTGTCAATACTGATGATATTCAAGTGGTGCTTCAGATGTTTTGGGACTGCACCCAAGATACCTAGTACTATTGGTAGTAGCTTTACTTTCTATTGCCACAGTTATGCAACTTCTATTTGCAAATCTTTGTATTTTGTGATCTTATCCAGTTTTTTCTATTCTACTCTCTGCAACTATTGCAACATCCACTATCCAGATCTTTTTGTTTTTGTTACTGACAAAATAATAAGTGTATTATTGTTATCTGTTCACAACAATGTGAAGTCATAGCTGCCTGTTCTTTAGCTGGTGTTGGCCTTCATGCACATACACCTGAGTTCTGCTCAAGAACTTAGGGTGTCATAATGTATCAGCAGAATTAAAATTTTATATAATCCATGTCACCAATCGCAACAAAGTTTAAAAACAGGCATCTGGACTGGATTTTTCT
>JANHZU010008793.1:6489-20425 GCA_032468055.1 Acrochordus granulatus | reverse complement strand
CAAGGCTTGGTGTTTCTTGTAAAAGAACACATCACTAAACACAACAGCTGCCAATTGCTGTTTTTTCAAATGCATGTATTAGAATAGGTTTTAATAACTATTTTTCTAGTTGGATCATATGGCTCACTTCATAAATGGAATATGGGCTCTCTGCACAAATGCTTAAATGAATTGTGCATCTTAAAAAAATACACACAGTTTTTAAGGCAAATATATTGCCATTTCATTTGTTATTACCTGGTTCACATGTAGCACTGTAACAAGATTTTTAAAGCATGGAGCTACAGGAGCTACTAAATCATAAAAAGTAGTTTCCTGCATCACATTAAGCCAATAATAAACTATATTATGAGTTAATGTAATATACAACACAAAAACTCAGAAAAGCAATGTTTGTTTTTAATTTTACTCAAAATTTACTAAAAGAACCTTTCTGGATTTTATGACAAATGATTTTCTTGATGGCAACTAAGCAGTAGTTTGACTAAATTTCCTAGAATTATATATGCATTATTAAAATGTGTACTTTTCTTCTCTGATATGTCAATAAATAATGAAACAAGTACCTTCAGAGGAAGAAAATTAGCAAGGATGAAAATTTAGAGGAGGTATATTTTCAGAAACCAGAAATCTATTGATAGTTCACTGTCAAAAGAACTTAGAATTATGGTCCCCATTTTTTCCCATAGAAACTGCAGTAGAAAATTGGAACAATTCTGTCTACTTGAAAATGGTTGTGACCAGAACAAGTTTGCTTTAATACTGGAATTGCCAGAATTTTTCTACTACAATGATGGGGATACAACCTGCAATGCTATTATAATAATGTCTTTATCACCATAATGATGTATAATTATGTAAATACAAATATGTATTTATCATTACTAGAAACTGTTATCCAAACACAGAGTGTAGACTTTGGGGACTGTAAAATGTCTCTCTAAGCTACTAGATGTATTATTTAATAAAAAAAAGTTGTGTTCCAACTACAGTAAATTACCAGGGATCACTTGGTGCAAATTTAAAGCAGTACCATACCAAATTACTTGTTCTGAATTACTGTTTTAATTGTTAAATGTATTACAGCAGGCATATGAGGTTCTTAAATGTTTTCCTCTAGAAACAGTTTTCCAAAGACAGATCTAGATTTTCCTATCAAGTTATATATTCAGGGTATGTCAAATGTTGCTAATAGGCTCAGCTGAACCATTTATCTTGTAATTCCCACACAACCATCCAAGAGAAAAAGAGACAGATGGAAGTCAAGAGTCTCTTGTGCTATTTCTGAAAAGAGAGCAATGATTTTTTTTGCTAAGAAGAATAAATACAGGACTAAAACAGTTGCTGGTAGTCTTGCAGGTTTCCTTTAAGGAGCTAAAGTCATATTACATTAAATGCATCTTTTGGAAAAACAACAGAATTATTTTTCACTTCCTATAAACTAAGCCAATTCAAATACATCCAAAAAATGATTGAAATAGAAGATGACTGAAGAAAAAGATGACAGTGTGAGTTGAATGAGCATTATTCAGCTCACATTATGTATTAGTATTCAATGATATTTTAATGCATAGAGAAATAGTTACATCAATATTAAGCTCTGGGCCTCCAGATGTTTTTGCACTACAGTTTTCCCAGATTACTAGGAGAGATGCTTGTGAGAATAATAGTTTTAAAAAATGAAGAGCATCAAGTTGACTTCCTCTTGTCTGTATCAAGCCATATTTGGACAAGAATTTCACAGTACATAAGAGCGGAATGGCACAGAAAGAGGAATTAGAGATAGGTGAACCAGATTTATTCCAACGCACATCACTTGCGTTTCCCATAAGTTGATTCTGAGCGTCTCCATATTGATACATAATTTTCAAGGCAGAAAAAGAGTCTAAATTGTTTGGAAAAAGCAAACACTATTGATTTTTCCAACAACATAGTAGTCCAGGTTAGCTTATTTCATTTATGACAGAAACATGTCACAGAGTTTTTCTACTGTAATAGAATAGTACTGTAGTCACATATACCATGTTATATAAACAAAACCTAAACAGCACAGCCATCCTGCTCATTAACTAATTAACACATGCAAGACATTCACAGTTCACATACTGATAAATATCTTCAAAACAGTTTCTGCCCTTGAAGACCAGGAAGTTGTTATGCAGTTTCTTACCTTCTGATAGTATTATTATTGCTATGAATTGTGATTAGGAAATATGTAGCATCAAATAGCAGCACAAAAGCCCAAAGAGGGTTATTCTAAACTTCATCTTTAGTAATAGTAGCAGTTTTATTTAGTATCAGTGCATATCTAAACACAGTAGAACACTATTTTTGGCACAACTTTCTTAGATCACCTACAAGCTATAAGTACTAATTTATTCTTCGGCACTTATATTCTCTTTTTAATGTATTTAGCTGTGCCTAGCAAAAGTAAATATATTTTTTGAGTGCTAAATCTTTAAAATGGAGATTTGGTATCTTGCCCACCCTGTGTGTATCTAGTTTTCATTTATTGGAAATCCCACATTATAGGAGCCCATATGAAGGAAAAGATACTTTAAAAACAAATCCTTTTCAGTCATGACTAAGACTCCACTTTATACATATTCTACTTTGTAGAGACCACGGTATTCCCCACACACACACAAATCTTGTGAATGTCCAAATGTCATTTTATTATAACAGCCTCACCACTGTTGTAGCTTGGGTGCTGGATTCTAGCTTGGGGTGCTGGAAGTTATAGGTCAGCAAATGGAGGGCTTGCCTTTTCACAAATAGCTGCCTTTTTGATGTGGTCAATTATCAAATGCCAATTTATTTAAAGATAAATTATATCAAGTTTCCTAGGATACTGTCTATCATCCTTTTGTCTTTTTCCTTGGCATTTATATTTCTAAAAATGTCTGCATGACAATATGGGTCCCAAATATATTAATGTAACAAAGAGGATGCCAAAGTTCACATTTCTTATACAATTTTTAAACATAATTAGACATATATTAATCAGTATGTTAAATATACAGCCCATGTAGTCTCCAGGAATTCACAGTAATTTATGTGGGGATCTCTTTTTAATTTAACCCTGCAAATATTCTGTGAAGTTGATTAGGTTGGAAAAGAATTACTGGTCTAAAGTCAGTAAGCTGTTCTGGGTTCAACAGCCACATTTAGCCAATTTCCATGGTTCTAATTCAACTACATTTCATTGGTTCATATGATGCAAGTCTACATCTCTTGTAGCCCCATCTCTCTTTTTTGGTGACACATTATATATTGGTAGTACATCAATTGAGGAATGCCAGCCCTGGGAAAGTTGCCAAGCACAGCTTTAACCTTTCTACATTTCTTAAGAAATCTATAATCTCTTTGCTTCCTTTATGATGTCTATATACTCTTGTGGCCATTTGGTTTATAACATTTTGTTTCTATTTACAGTACATTTTAATTGTTTCAGTTTCCTAACTGAGCAGTGACTTGAACTTGAGTTTTCCATCTCAAAATTAAATCTTCTAGCTAGTACACCAAGGCAGACTTAAAAATAGAAATCAGTCTTAAAAAAAGGGATGTTACTTGTGTTCAGTCTCTCTGCAAGCCCACTCTTTTCAATAAGTAAGGACTGGACAAAGCCAAGCAGCAAAACCCTTTCCTTCCTGCAGGCTCTCAACTGCAGCAATCTTATATTAAAGAGATTACTGGCTATCAAATTGTGAAATTATTGTGAAAATAATAATCTTATATTACAGAATTATTTCTGTAAGTATACCAAAAGGTACGCATGGGCTGAATAGGTAGGAGAATCTGAACCCAGAGTTTTAGATTAGAAAGACATTTTTATCTAGGTTTTTGAACCTATAGCTAGGGAAGGAAAAGAAATGGAGGGCTATTTTCACAATAATTTCACAATTTGATAGCCAGTAATCTCTTCCCCATTTTTTTGAATTGTTCCCACCTGACTAAGAACCTCAAGAACAGTAGGTAAGAAGAGATACTTACAATGAATAAACAAAGTAGATTTGGTCTCAGGCAAAAACAAGTGCAACTGGGACACTAAAGAACTCAGTACAGGAAACTACCTGTTGGTTAAATCTTAATTGTTGTTTCAGGACTTATCTAAACTCAACTGAGATTTTAAGAAGCCTAAAGAACCAAGTTTCACACTTGCTTGCCTCAAATTTCTAGAAATAAAGAGCACTTATTCTTTGTACTTGGCTGAATAACCACGGAATCAGTGTGTCTATGGAGATTATCAGTCATCCAGGTCATGATTATCACAAAAACAATTGCAAAAAAGCTTTTCTCAAAAATAAATGTCTTCAAAACAGAAAAACCAAAAATAATAGTCCAGTTGCCTTTTGAGAAGGCTTGTTTGCTATTTTTTTGGCCACATAATCAATAGAAAAATTTGAGCCCAACTTTCAGAAATTGTACCCTCCGGTCAGAAAGATATAGAAGGGGATTTTAAGGGTTTCCCCAAAATCAGGGTAACCAGGGATTCTTCATATTTAGAGTCTTGGTAAATACTCTGTTGATCTTCTGATCCCAACTGTTGATCTCCACAACAGTAATGTTGAGAAATTAAGGCAATGACTAAGCTATGTTACCAGCTATCCTGTGGTCATGGCAACTAGCAGTGTGAGCTAATCATTATGGTAGTTGAAATTCAACACCTCTGCTTTGCAATATGAAGAAAATAAGAGATGATCCTGTTGATCATCTGCTTGCTAATGAGAGGTTGGCACTCATAATTGAGGAAAGGAGGGGAAGGAAAGGGAGCAAGCAAGGAAGAAGGCATGCATTAATGCTAACAATATTTTAATAAGTAATTTCTCCTACCAAATAAAAGCAAACACGAATATCCCAGGAAACTGCTACACAAGCCAAGTGGAGTCAATCACTGGGATCATCAATTTATTGTTCTGAGTTTTTGGACTCTTGCTCAAGCCCATCATCAGAGAATATCAGTTCCTCTTGTCAAACCTATCAAAATAACCATGCATCTCACTCCATCCCCACCTATATAGCTATTCACCTGTGATTAATTCCCTTCCCCACTGCCACCCTGCAGTTTCGGAGCACCTGGTAAGCTGGTGGCAATTCCACACTCCTATGGACTAACAGGGGGCCAGTCTCCCAGGCTTCAATTATCTCCCTGGCCTTTCTACCCCCCACATGGCTAACCATCATAGTGGTTGCAAAATTAAAGGCATGACAGTGTGAAACCACCAGTGAGGTAATATCCCCTTGTCTAACTACCCGTTCATGTTCATGTAATTTTATGGCCAATTTCTTTCCTGTTTGGCCAATGTAGTTATGGGGGCAATCCCCCTCATCTCTGGGACACTTTGGAGATACCTTGTCACAAGTACTGGTGGGTACCCATTTGACCTGAATTGCTCCCATAGGTACTTGATCTCCACCCTCCTTGCTTTGTGGGTGCTGCAAAGCATCCTCACCCTAACACACCTCTTCTTATGGGATAACGGGTGATTGCTGTGGAAACTGAGGATTTGTGATGTAGTAGTTGCTTTACCCATAGTTTCTAACCTCCCATTTCCTTGTCTGAGAATAAGTACATCCAAGAATGGTAGTTTTTCATCCATTTCCTCTTCTACTATGAACTTTATATCCAAGAAGATGGAGTTCAGTAAATTGTGGGATTCTTTCATCACATCCCCCTTAACAATGACAAATATGTCATCCATGTAATGGTACCAGAATCTCGGTTTGCAAGTCTGAAAAGCCTGTAATACTGCTTCTGCAGTCACCCCAGAGATTGGAGACACCGTGAGCATCCCCTTTACTTGTTCATGTACCTCTTCTTTAAACAAAAAAAGTTCATTGGCAAAACTGTAATAAATCCATAATACGTGTCTATGCTGAGTTGTTATGATCTTTATCATAAGGTTCCTCCAATTTTCTATGTATTACTTTGCTTGCCAACTTAGGGGGAAATGGATGTGAATAGGGAAACCACATCAGATGAGACTATGATCTCATCAGAGGCAATTCTCATAAAGCGTAACTGTTATAAAATGTGTGGATGATGAAACTGTAATTTTCAAGGATTGCAAAAGTAAGTATAACTACTGTGCCATCCATTTTGCTAAATTATATATCAGTGTGCCCCTCAGTGCCACAATCGGCCTGAAGGGTACACTTGCCTTGTGTATCTTGTGTCCATAGAATCTTGCCAGGGCATTGACTGCCATTCTTTTTCTGTTATATGATTATTTTTCTTGAGCAGACTGGGATAGATGTTCAGCTGTGTGGTCATAACCCTCATATCTGACACTTTTGCCAGTTTATGTGCTGATAAATCTTTAAGTAAAGTGAAGGCCTTTTCTCATAGTTCGTTTGATTCATGACCACCATTGCTCATCCTTTATCCACCAGCAAAATAACAATATATTTGTTTTCCTTCCATGTTTTTATAGCCTGTCTCTCTGCCGGTTTAAGCATGTTCTTTGGTCTATGTGTAATTAACGTGGCTGACACCTTCTGTAGATTGTTTGATTTCATCTTCTACTTCTACTCAGATAAGTGCGGATTCCAATGCCACCATAAAAACCCTCAGTGCTGCATCATGCATGTCATTCTCCATGTCATAGCTGTGTATCTGTAGTTCATATAGAAATAATTGTTTGTTTGATAAATTATGAACGAAATCTGTGTCCTCTTTTAAAAATGGTTTCAACTTTTGTAATTTTACCTCTAGCTGTCCCCTCTCTTGTCTTTCCTTTACTGTAGTTCTAATGACTTTCTCTAGGTGGGCAAATAGTTCTCCCCAAACTTCAATAGGCATTATGCTTAATTCTGCCTAATTGCTGATGGCAATCTACTAATTTTTACTACCTTCATCCCCAAGTAGATTTTGATGGATTATAATCTGAGAATTGTTTTTCCTTTGACAAAAAAGAAGGATTCACTAAAGTAGAGAAAAAATTCTTTGTAACAAGGTGATATCCCACAACTGGTCTTCAAAACAGAAATCAAGACATATTTATGAGTGGGAAATTTGTTCAGGTATAGTAAATATTAATTTATTCCAATTTCAAGTGCCCCAACTTTTTGATGACTCTGGGTGAACATGGACAAACAGAAGAACAAAAATTAAGCTAAATTAAAAGGGTATCCACAACCATCCTATCCTATGGCCTGGGAGAGCAATCAGACAATTGTTTCCAGAATGTCATAAGGATGACACTGTAAGACTAAAAGTATATTTCCCCTCCTCTCTTTTTAGTCTTGGGAAAACTACAGAGGGTCCCTTCTGCTTCCCATGCTTTTTCCCTCATCAGGAAATGAACAGAGTTACCTCTTATTAGTACATTGCTTATGCTATGAGTCTTCCTCCTATCCCCCAAGGTCATTCCCATGTACCTTTGCATCTGGGTGCCATAAGATGAGGTGCACGGTTGTGCAAGCAGTTAAGACACTGGGCTTGTTGGCTGGAAGGCAGTAGCTTGAGTTTGAGACCCAAGAGCTGCCACATAATGGGGTGAGCTCCCATTACTTGCTCCAGTTCCTGCCAATCTAGCAGTTTGAAAACATGTAAAAATGTAAGGAGATAAATCAGTACCACCGCTGGTGGGAAAGGTAACAGTGTTCCATGCACCTTGGCATATAGTCTTGCTGGCCACATGAACACGGAAGTGTCTTTTGGCAATGCTGGTTCTTTGGCTAGGAAATGGAGATACGCACTGCCCCTAGAGTAGGATACGACTGAAAGGGGAAACTTTTATCTTTACTCATGATAAATAGCTCTGATTTAAATTTATTCATACCACATATTTTTCCTTTCATGACTTCTAATTCATTTCAGACATGCTGTGTCCCATTTTTCCCTTCAAGAGAGTATTTCCCCTGTTGCTAAAGGAGCTCAATGCATTTTAGTAAACAAAATATCTCTCAGCAAAACTTTATCTCATGTAATGTCCATTTCAGAAGAAATGCATTGCTTCATAGTATTTTAAACATGGTGCTATATTTAAGATGTTTAAATCCATGACTGAATCAGTTCAATACCATGTATTTATCATCATCATCATCATACCTTATATTCATAGAAGAGTTAGGCTTCAAGGAGCTTACAATTTAATAAAGAAGGAAAAGAAAATCCCAATATGTACAATTAAATAATATCCCAAAAAAAGCTTATTTAATAAGATTTCAGTATTAACCAAGAACAATGAAAACAAATGTAACAATAGCTTCATTAAGAGTCATTCTGTCAATGGCATTAACAGGATTTAATAGCATCAGGCAAGTAAATCTAGGCAACTGCAATAAAAGAACAGCTCAAATATCGAACTGGTATGTATTTTTCATTGATGTTAAATATGTTTAACTTTCCTTGTTCATTTATTTTTTAAATGTCTATATCCAAAAACAAGTGACTCTGAGCAATGTACAATAAAGTTAAGAAAACTTTGTAAACTTTGAAAGTCAGTTACAAAAGTAGCATGCACAGCTGAATCCTACTAATGGTCCACTTAATAGGGCGATGCAAGATCTTCTAGGGTGTACTTCGAAAGGGTATGCAGCAGGAGTCAAAAAAGACAAGATGGTAGCAATGTGTATGTGATCAGAGGCCCTTTCCTTTTAAATATGTAACATGTAAAAAGGGACAGTTTCAATCAAGGGTGCCCTCATTGTGCTTTATTTTAAGAAAAGCATCTTCTCACACACTGGGAAGCCTGTATTTGCTTTCTCTGAAACAGGGCTTTCGATGATTTAAATGAACTGAACGTAGCTTCATTTATTTATTTAGGTAACTTGAAGTAATTTATGCATCTCAATGTTATTGTAGAGATGTTTGGTTCTAGACATGTTTATCACCAGAATCAGCAGAGGAGTCCTTCTCCGGTTCCCGTCGGTCAAGGAATTTCGGCTGGCGGGGTCTAGGAGAGGAGCCTTCTCTGCTGTGGCTCCTGCCCTATGGAGCATCTTGCTCCTCGAGCTGAGGGCTGCCCCCTCCCTGATGGCCTTCCGGAAGGGCCTTAAGACCTGGCTCTGCCAGATGGCCTGGGGCTCCCAGGGGGTCTCATTATCATCGTGGAGGTGGCTGATGGATCCTTTGTCATCCTCACCCCCCCTTTTATATACGAATCTTTTTAGCCCACCTCGCTAGTCTGCCGGGTTTTTGATTTTTAATGTTTTTATTTTATTTTTTATTTTATTTTTTTAAATGTTTTTAATTAATGTTTTTAGAATTGTTTTTGTTAGCCGCCAAGAGTCTCTGGATTTCGGCGGCATATAAATTAAATAAATAAAAAAAATTTTAGCATGCCCAAAATTCATTAGTACAAATCCTTTAAAAAAACCTGGGCTCCATATAATTTCCTCCTATCCTCCCTGCTTCAGTTCATTTTCACCCTCTACTTCTGCACAGTGGCAGTGACAATTATTCTTTTTTCAGTAAAGAAAGTTGTATTTCTTTCAGTAAAATTATAATAGCATGCAAAATGTGCAGACCACAAGTACAGCTGTGTCAGTGCTCTTGATGCATTGGACAGGCACTGGGCAGACTATGGATAATCAAAGGAAAAACAAAAACAGAAAATGTTTGTTCAGGGCGAGGAAGGAAAAAGTCCTGAGGAAGGAGAAAGTCTCTTAGGAAAGAGGAAGTCTATTACAAAAAGCAGAGTATCATCAAAGATTTCCTAAGACACCTTTATATAATTAATGTCACAAGTACCATTAGAAAATTTGGTGTGTCTTGGAAATATATGCAGAATTTTAAGTGGTGAGAACTATTATTTTGTGATAAAAGGAAAAAAACAGGTTAGAACTATAGACTGGATTGTACACATGTACACATATTTGCATACCTGGCCTGGTGGAAATTCTTTGTGTTGCTTCAGGATAAACCGAAGTATTGGGGAAAATAAATGCTGCACCTCCTGGAAAAAAACAAACAAAAAAACATGATAATGTTGCTTCACTCTATGTATTGAAATAAATTTGTGAATATCATGACTATTTTGGAATGGCATTTGTGAAATTTGACTACCATAGATGACTTAATCTACCCTATCAAATTCAACTGATGTGAAGCAATTCCAATTTTGACACTATAGGGTGTATATGCTCATTGAATACAATTCAGTGTTATACAGTTGAAATATTACTGTTATACAGTTATACAGTTGAAATATTACTGTTTTGCACGATCTTTAAAGAAGTTACTTGCTTAATATAAATACAGATAACAAGAGGTCTGCCAGATATACTATAGACTGTATCAATCATTTTCCTCACAGTGTGGTGAGGCTTCAAGTTGCAGCTTTCTGATGATTCTTCATAGGGTGGTTGTTCTAGGGGAGGGGTGTAAGCTCACCGAGCTATATATGGGCTCAAATCTTATGTTACGGATCACCCAATACATACATCTTTTGTTACTGAAGGTGAATTTTGTAAGAGATCAGAAGAACTTTTAATTATGAGTAGTGGGAGAAACAATAAATTCCACTTACAGGAATATAACAGACTAATACAGAGAAAAATGTAGAGTAGAAAGAACACATATCCTCTGTATTAACTTTATGCATGAAAAATATTGTGACGTAATTAAAATCTCATCAGACATTAAACTCATTGGGTGACAATAGTCTAATCATTGTTTCCTTTTGCTTCTCAATTATTCTAGCTGGTAAGACGGTTGTAAGGATAAAATTGGAAAAGGAGCCAGGTACACTGAACTACAAGGAAAAAGAGGGTAGAAATTAAATAATTCAGTAAAATTAACAGTCATGATCCATAGATTGTTTAGATTCCAGTTAGAATTCATCAAATTATTTTTAGCTAACTTATGAAATGGATGATGTGTTATAAGAATGACATATCACATCTCTTTTTAAAAGGACAGTTGCACAGAACAGAACATGAATTGTGATGTCAAGTTGTTTTACACTTTATTAATCACATTTCCAAGTCCTCAATGGGCAACTCTGTATACTATCTTGAATTATACTGGGAAAGTCAAAAGTTACATAAATATAATTAACATCACTATTGCTGATAAGAAAAATTATCAAGTGAAAAATCCAATCTACTTTTTTAAAAGATGCCCAGAGCAAAGAATTATTATATAAGCTGTTATTTCTGGTCACTATTAAAACTCTCAGGAATGATAACAAAAATGAGATACCCTGAACTTTTATTTGATCAAATTAGAGATATTATATTTCTGGATTCACAATGCAAATAAGAGCTTGTTTTAATTACAGGCAGTTGAACCAAAATTATTTGTAAATATTGAGAACTCACACAATTTTCCCCTTCTTCTATTAACTTTGTCTTTTTTTAAAATTAATGATCTTATATGACCTGATGGGCAAACAGTTCATAAGAACAGGATAGTTGAGTCTGCTTGGGAAGTAATCTAATAATTCACAGTAATAGTCCAATATACTGTAACTAATAAAAAAGATTTGGGAGAAGCTATATTATTTACAATGGTATAAAAGCTCTGAAAATATCAAGGAGCCTAGGAAACTAAAAGGATATTTACTTGGTATACAGAACAGTGGCTCTCAGGTGAGATTTACTAGTGAAGGGATAAATCCAGAAATGCCTGTCTTTTATGATAAGATCTGAAGATACTATATTATTTACTGCATACCATTAAATTGCACCATTTTAAAGATATCCAAGGTTTTAAAAATACAGATAAATTAAAGATTCAGCTTGCAAAAAAGATTAGAAGTTTGATATGTATCCGCCTCTTAAATTCACTATTCCAAAGCCAACTTCTTTCTCAGTTACATGATTTGCTTAATGCCTCCCTGTATACAGAACATTATAATGTTGGAAACAGGCAAAGCTAGAATGTTTTTTTCCTTCCATTTGCACATGTACAATAATTTTTTTCCCATGGGAGACCAATCAAAAATTTAGTTCCTTCATTAACATACGACAACTTGAGAAAAGTAGCCCTGCTGTTTTCTCTTGCTTTATTTACATGGTAGGAGAACTAATTATGGGTATCTTCCATGTGAGTCTCATATTTATGTGCATACATATATGGGAAAGACACAAGTGAGTAACCATTCTCTTCCCATTAAGCAATATTGCCTCAAGAGTGCTAAATGGTTTACTTGTTTATGAAGAGCATCTGGGTGTATGAAAATCCCATCAGCATTAAAACATGTATGACAATCTTAAGATTCTGTTATTTAAAAAATGATAGTCAGCATGTAATTCTTAGACAGAAATCCTTATCTTTAAAAATGGCCTATAAAAAGGGGATCAGTGACAGCATTACCTGTATTTCTAGCATGCATTAACCGTGGAGAGTTTTGTAAAGCCTTATCAACATCATCTGAAGTCAAATGTGGAAGAGGAGCTACAAAACAAAAAGCAACACCAAGAATTTAAAAAAAGATAATCAGTATTATCTTACTAACCATTTTGTTTTAGTATAATAGGATTGTTTGTGGTAATGAGTTCATTCATATATTTGTGGGAATGGGTTTATGGTTTTTCTATTGGAAACAGGGAATTATTATTTTAAGTCATAATAATATTAAGGAATATCTTAATGACAATACTCATTATAAAATCTGTGAAAAATATGTCATATTGGTGTTGCACTGCCTGATATTAAAATAATAGTCACTCAAGTTTTTAAAATTTAGAACCAAAGCATTTTTCTATATGCTTTAAGGAACAAATTCACTTCCTTCTTCTACTTTTAAATCCTGTATATTAGTTTATATTATTTATATCCAAGGGGCTTTATTTTTTTGTCAACCCAAAAACATCAATTTTAATGGGCTCTTCCAAAGTACTCCTTTTGTTGCACAGAACACATGCCTGAATATACTTAAAATTAGTATGTCTATGTTTTCATTTAGAATTAACATTTCAGAAATGGAAAGAAAGCAAAATATGTGACCAGAAAAAACATTATTACCCATTCTAATACATATGAAATGTATATTGCTTTTAGTCTATATTCTCTTAAAAATAATAAATAATTTCCTAATGGAAGTTTATTTAGCATGTTATAGGCACACAACTTTAAAGAATTTGAAATAAGTTTTACATGGTAGTTTGGACTAAACCCATTTATTTCTTACTTTCTCTGAGGTAGTGTAGGTGTGAAAGAAGTATATCTGCATTGTAGCTTGGTGTGAGCCTCTGGAAATCATCTTTGGTCATCTTACACAACTCTTTTCCATCAATATCTTGAAATAGCATGATGTCCACATCTGGGAGAACATATTCTTTGACAGCCCATTCTAGCCACTGGCGTACATGGTCTGTGCTCCATAATGTGGGATCTATTTCAAAAGCAAAAAATGTTATTTTGTTAATGTTATGAAAAAAAAAATATTAACTTGGCTAAGCTCTTCTCCCTGGGCAAACATGTTCTCCTGATACTGATTAATTTTAGTGAAATAATTCTGGAAGACTTGTTCCTTTTATTAACAGTAACAAGAAAAAGAGTATGAGTATTAGAAGTCTTTGGGAATAGATTTGTTCCTGAATTTCAGATACAAGAGAGAGAGAGAGAGAGAAGGATCTTAAAATAGATTTGCAAAAAAGGAGGAATATTGAAAAAGACTGCACAGCATTTATTTTGGTAGCTAAGATTCAGATTTAGATATTTATTGGCCAAGTATGGTTAGACAAGCAAGGAATTTTACTCTGGTACAGCAGCATTCAGTGTACTTGCAAGACAACAGTAAATAAAATACCATTGACAAACAAACAAAATTATGTATTCAATAGTAATGTGTGCATCCAAAGTACGCAGCCATAGCAAAGGACTAAAGTGTAGAATTAGAGCCATGATCTTAAATATATATACAGTGGTACCTCACAAGACGAGTAACTCACAAGATGAGAAATTGGCAGGACAAGCAAAAAATTTAATCAAAAAATATTCTGCTAGACGAGCCGCAACTCACGAGATGAGGAAACTTCATGC
>JANHZU010008792.1:0-17897 GCA_032468055.1 Acrochordus granulatus | reverse complement strand
GCGCTCGCGCGCTTTCAAACCGCTAGGTGGGCGGGAGCTGGGGCAGAGCAGCAGGCGCTCACCCTGCTACGCGGCAACGCCGGGTCTCGAACCCGGGCCGCCGACCTTCCAGCCGGCAAGCCGAGCTCTTAACCACGTGCACCACCACGCCCCTAATATATGCTGTTCCAGGGGAACACATAACCGCCTGCACTGCTGCATTTTGCACCAGCTGAAGCTTCCAGATGCTCTTTAAGGGTAGCCCATTGTACAGCACATAACAGAAAGTCCAACCAGGAAGTGCTTAGGGCCTGAGTGACAGTGAGCAGAACACCCCAATCAAAAAACAACTGCTAATGGCACACACAAAACTGTGCAAAGGCCTCCTAGCCACAGTTGCCACCTGCTCTTTGAGCAGGAGTCATGAGGCCACAACCATCCCAAAGATTGTGCAAAGGTCTGTCTGTGGCAATGGCACCTCATCCAGCACCAAAGATGGAATGGTCCCATAACCAGAAGGCCCCCAAACCCAAAGCCACTCAATGTTGCCAGGATTCAGCTAAAGCCTGTTATTCCTCATCAGGCACCAGGATAAGACATTCATGGCATCAGTTAATTCACCAGGGGCAGTAATAATTGGATATCATCAACACATTGATGATCTCACCCCATGGCAACAGATGAGCTCACTCAGCAGCCTCACCTCAATGTTGAAGAGGAGAAAACACCAAACCTTGCAGCACCCCATATACTAAGGACCAAAGACAGGACCACTCCTCCCCCATCACCACTGACTGGAATCAACCCGGAGAAAGGAGGCAAACCAGCACTGCCCCATCCTGCCCACCCCCAATCCTCTGAGCCAATCCAGAAGGATATCATAATCAAGAATATCAATGGTGTTTGTTGTCATGATTATTTGTTTTTATGGATGTAAACTGCCATGTGTCATTTGAAGCTTATAATTATTTATTAATGAATAAAGATTTGGAAGCAAAAAGTATTTCCCTGTCTTATTTGTGAGGCATCCCCTCTCTATCAAAAACACCTTTTGAAAAAAACAACTAGCATCTTAACTTGTTAACATGTTAAGATGTTAAAAAACAGATTAAATTAACTTAGTAATTTAGTTATTAAATTACTAACCCATAAATAAATGAAAAACTCTCTCTCTGCTCTTCCCAATACTGGTTACAAACAAGGGCAGGGAGAAAACTGAAGAAAGAGAGAATAAATATTTAAACAGATCTGCTTTTGTACAGAACTCAGGTCAGATAGAATTCAGCAACACAGCTGTAAAATGAACACATTTCAACGGTGTACATAAAGACAGCCAAGGAGAGTAGAGAGGCTGTCATCACAAACCTTGTTTTGCTCTGTATTCCACCTTCAGCATCAGAATATTCTGAGTCACTGCTGCTGATTCTCTTCCAGCCAAAAGCGTGGGAAGGTAAACGCTCCTTCCCAAGTGAAGGATATTTATCACTGACTACCCAGTTTGAAACCTTTGAGTCCTGATCTTGCTTTAATTCTTCCTGTAACGAGAGCTTCTCTAATCCACCTCCTTTGGCACCTCCTGGCTGCTCTTTTACCTCTTCTTCTAATTTCCCCTTCTTTGGTTTTCCTTTAGACTTTTTCTTCTTGTTCTGTTAGCAGCGGTAGTAGAGAGGAGAAATAATACAAATACAACTATTTTTAATTCAAAGAATTATAGTATTCGATTTACAACCACAACTAGGATCAGAATTAATGTTGCTAAGCAAGGCGTAGGTAAGTGAGTCACACTCAATTTTACAACTTTTGTTATGCCGCAGTTGTTAAGTGAATCACTACAGTCAAGTGAATCATGTGGTCATTAAGAGAATCCAATCTCCCATTAACTTTACTTGTTGGAAGCCAGCTGGGAAGATCGCAAATGGCAATCACATGATCCTGGGATGCTTCAACTGTTGTAAATATATGCCAGTTGCCAAGCATTTAAATTCTGATCACATGAGGGATCTGTGGGGATGCTGCAATGGTTGTTAAGTATAAGAACCAGTTGTAAGTCACTTTTTTCAGAGCCACTGTAACTTTGAACAGTTGCTAAACAAATGATTGTAAGTTAAAAACTATCTGTATATAAGAGCTGTTTAATCAATTCAATCATATTACATTAACTTGATTCTTAACATAGAACAGTCTGTACAGATTTTCTCTAAACATCAAGCAATCTACCTCATTTGAAGAAACCCTGTTTAATTTGGTATCTCTGCCTAAAGCACCAGGTGGTTTAACAGTGCCTCCTGCTCAGTATTTAATTTAATCAAACTCATATTTTGCAGTAGATAGTTTAGAAATCCAGCCTGTTCCATTTCAGATCTCCTGCAAGCAAAAGCTTCCAGTTCAAATCTCTGGCATCTCCCAATACCATTGAAAATCCCAGTCTGAAAATATGAAAAGATGCTGTCAGCTAAAATAGATCTTCCAACAGAGCTTCTCATAGCCTGCAGCCCTCCAGATGTGTTGAACCTCTCACCCCCAATGAACACTGCCATTGCCTAAAGTCTGTGGGATTTAGAAGCCCCTCATTTCTGGAACAAAAATTAATGAAGACAGGTGCATTCATATAAATAGTGGCTTCTTTCTACAGTAGTGTTTCTCAACCTTGGCAGCTTTAAGCTGTGTGGACTTCAACTGCCAGAATTCTCCATCCAGCCCTGGGAATTCTGGGAGTTGAAATCCACACACCTTAAAGTTACCAACGTCAAGAAACATTGCTGTACTGTAAAAAGTTCCCTGCCTCATTCATCCATTGTTGCCATTGCCTTTACCAAAATACTACATACCCTTCATACAGACAAAAACAATCATTTTGTGCCCCAATTACATTTGAAGTGGCTTAGGTTTAATGCACAATGGACACAAACAATAATAAAAAAAAGTTTACCATATTCAGTTTAACACTGTTCGGTTCCAACTTCCCTTGCTCGATTGGTGACCGGCTGTCATACTGAGGAAGGAGTGCTGGGTATAAGATGTTGGGCATTTCTAGGTTGACTCCAGGAAGCCCATGAAACATGCATTTCTAAAACCATCAAAGAAACCTAGACATCAGTATTATAGTCTATTTAGCAGAAGCAAGGAAAAACTATCCTGCTTTTTTGCAATGAACCTTTTACCATCCAACTGGGCAGCTGCTTTTGTCTTTCATTGAAACAAGCTTTGGACCATTCAAAATCCTTACATTATCTCTCTCAATAAAGATTCCTAAATTTATTAATGTAACATTGCTGCAGTAACATTTTACTGGCAAACATAAAAGTGTTTGTCTATGCTTCCATTCTCAGAAATCATGGGGGACTTAACATACATTTGAAACTTATGAGCTTTTGTGATTTGTGCTCTAAAATAATGGCTTTTTTTACTTTGTTCACCAAAATATAGTACACCAATTCAAGTCATATATAAGGCATTCTGTATCAACTAGCAAGAAAGCAAATAAAATAATCAATTATTTTTATCATCTTTGGATGTCATAATTTTATAGTACAGAACGTAAAAACCTGATCAAAACCCTTTGGGTACCTTGGATATCCAAACTCTTATTAGCTGATTATTTGTTCATAATTACACAGATTACACTTGCATTTCCCAAAAGCACAGTGAACTAGCTTTTGTGTACATGGCACTAAATTTGTACATCACACCAAATCAGTTTACTGAATAAACCACAATGATTTTGGCCATACTCATAACTAAGTTAAAAATCATGTGGTACAAAGAATATTTATTAGATTTGCACATGTGGCGCAAAGCTCAAACCACAAATCACTCTGGCCTAAGGTTCCATATAAAACCAGCTGCAAAATATCTTTGGACATCATAGTGCACTATGGATTGTGGCAGATATCAGTCTAGACTCCTCCATTGTTCATACACAGTACACACACACCTCCCTAGCATGACTTTAAGATTAGAAACTTTCATTATTCCTATTCTATGTGTCACACATACTCAAAACTATGGATAACATAATTGCAGTACAGAAATGTCATAAGACTTTATTTGGAACTGATTTGTTCAAACAACTTAGATACTCTTATTTTCATTTTAGGTTTAAACAACAATAAAAAGTTGTGATACCTAAACAGTAGTAAAAGTATTTATTTCCCAGCCTTATTATTTGTATAACTAATTCAAGGCAGTGAACATACCTAATATTCCTTTCTCCTTCTATTTTCCACGAAACAACAACCCTGTGAGATGGATTCACTGGGCTGAGAGAGGGGGACTGGGCCAAAATCACCCAACTGGCTTTCATGACTAAGGCAGGACTAGAACTCATATTTTCCTTGTTTCTAATCTGGAGCCCTCACCACTAGACATGCCAAGAGAAAAACAAGACTGCTTAGCTCACTGCTGTCAAATAAATTATGGTTATGTGGCTTGTGGAACTCTAATTTTAGAAATCAGAGGCATTTCAAAAGCATTTTGCACAGTCAGAAGAAAAATGTATCTAAGAATAAAGGCCTGTCAAAAGATTTTTCCAGGGTTGTTTTAGGGCACTCACAGAACCTCTACAAGTCAGGGAAGAGTCCACTTTAAATCAGTCACCTTTAACACAGCAAGGAGAGAACCAAGTTGATCATTCTGGGTCAGTCTCATTTTTCCTCCATTTAAGAGCCACTGGATTCCTTTCAAAGAATTTTGAAGCAGCTGGAAGGGAAACAAAGAACAATGACCATTCTGGAGTCCTAGTTGTTCTCAGAGCTTGCTTGTTTTTCTGCAGACATTTCATTACCATGATGTTACCTAGTTTGGTAATGAAATGCCTGTAGAAAAACAAGCAAGCTCAGAGAGCACCTAGGACTCCACAATTCAACCCTGAACTACAAATATTCTCTTCTAAACACCATGCTTCCTACCATTCAGTGGTAGAATGACTCTGTCATCTAGAATGTGATTTTCCTAGGTCATAAAGGTCCAATGGCAAAAGGTTCCCTCAAGTGATCAGAGTTGAGGTGTTGCTATAATATCACACCCAACTCTAATCGCAAACTCAACATGTGGTTTAGATTAAGTAAGTTTGGGGCTTATGTAAGAACATTCCACCAATTTCTAAATGTTACCACTAGCAACTAATTAATAAGTTCAGAGAGAACAATCCAATTGGGGTGCAATAATATAGGCACATGTTTTCTACTAAATGAGGTCCCAATTTCTATCTCTTGCATTTCAGGTATGGCTTCACAGCCATGAGATTCTGAAATGCTTTGCTTGAAACATACTTACAGGAAAAGCCTCTATTTCATTATTTCACAATGTAAGCCCTATCTGAGCAGACTGATTCAGGGAATTAGGATTGGTAATTAAATAACCCACTTGCAAAGAATGATTAAGGAAGCCACACAACACATGGTTTTAATTTATCATGGTCAACTGAAGGTTCTATATGACAGCAAAGAAAAAATAATAATCTTAATTCCAAAAAGTCTAAGAGGTTTGTGGAAAACTGATCACCTTGTGATATTTGTGGCTTTTTAAAAGTAATTTAAGGCTATACTTTTTAAGATGCAATGGATATCCCAAATGGACAGGTACCATACTGACAATAGCTGCACTATCTGTGAGATTTAGAAGCCACTCAACTCCATAAAAGTCTGGGTGGTTTACAGCGTCAAGATGAAATAAAAAATCAGACACAACCCATTCACATTTGAACCATGTTCTATTGATAAATATGTATACAACTTAGACAGTACTTCTGGGTTAATTTAGAATTCTTTGCATTTTGTGTCCTGTCTTGTAGCATGAGTCAGGTATTCAGCTGAATTATGGCATGGGAAAAAACTGTCCCTGTGTCTAGTTATTTTGGTATGCAATACCCTAAAGCACTGTCAAACAAACTGTCTCCAGGGTGAGAGGGATCTGCAGAGTCTTTGGATTTCAGCATATAAATTTAATAAATAAAAAATAAATAAAGTAAAATATCTTCCCTGCCCTTCTCTTAGCTGGCTGAAAGTGAGTGTTGGTGGGAGTGTACTCCTCCTGAAAGATCAGAGTTGCAGTTGGGAAGTGCTTCTGGAGCTGGCTATGCTTTTTGATTCTCAAATTACAC
Source organism: Acrochordus granulatus (assembly GCA_032468055.1). Taxonomy (NCBI): domain Eukaryota; kingdom Metazoa; phylum Chordata; class Lepidosauria; order Squamata; family Acrochordidae; genus Acrochordus; species Acrochordus granulatus. The sequence goes on along the minus strand of JANHZU010008792.1, from coordinate 11,818 downwards.
CTCTTGGAATGAGACACGTGAGAAAATGGAAATAATGGGGTGACCATGCTTGAAATCATTTTATTAACAAAAGAAGTGAACCAGTTCAGCCTATACCTCACCAAAGACCAGATGGTATTCTGTACCTCTCTGAAAGTAGGGAGGCCAAGCTGTCCCTTATTGCCACCTCTATCCTAAAGAATCTTCCTTGTCCTTACCATGCAAAAGGTGATGTCATCGACTTCAGTTCCTTTAGAAGACTGTAATACGCTCAAGAAAGCTTGAAAGCAGAGTTCTCTATAACATTCCTCTAGGTAGGGCTGTCCAGGTAGACTAAAAGAGAAGCAGATGAGTTGCAGAGAAGAAATAATGCTTTTATCCATCTGTTTAGAAAATGCAGTAGAAGCAAGAAGCAACTTCTTCTTATCAAGTATCAAAGTATCTGAGACTTCATGCAAGGGACAAGACACTTCATCCTCTGAAGTAAGGAGGGGATTTATTAAGAAAAGCAAAATCTTACTATGTTATTATTCTTTCAGGTAGCAACTGACACCCAGATAAACAGGGATTAACATTAGGATTGATAACTGACAATCAAGCAGCAAGCAATACCCCAGTCAAGGAACTACCCACTCAGACAAGCAATCAGAACAGTAAACAACAACCTAATCAAGGAACCACCAAAGAGAAAACAGCACATCTACCAATACTGAATAAGCCACCATATATAAACAGAGGGCAAACCTCACTCCCTTCTACCACTGAAGATGTTATCCAATTGGGTAATGAAACGTCTGCAAGAAAACAACCAAGCTCATAGAACACCAAGGATTCCACAGGTCAACCCTGAGCTACTGATATTTTCTTCTATTGGCACAAGTAGCCAACCAGATTAGGACAGTGTTTCTCAATCTTGGCAACTTTAAGATGTATAAACTTCAAGAATTCCCCAGCCAGCCAAAGTTGAGAAACACCGCTCTAGAGTCCTTGAAAGCAGAAGATGGAGACTTGTCCTTTCCTGCCATTGTTGCTTTGCCACTGGGCTCTGGATACTGCTTGACAGACGTGTTCTCCATTACTTCCCCTTGGCACCATCCTAGTGATCATCATCCTGAGGCCACATTTCATAGATAGTATGAAAAAAATATGATCTTCTCTCTGTTCTGAATCACCTTCACTAGCTTCACTGGATGCCATTTTGTTCTAGTCTATTAGAGGGAGAAATCTTCTTCCTATCCTCTTTCTCTGTGCCATCTATAATTTTACATAACTTGATCATGTTCCCTCATGACTTCCCTCAGTCATTTTTCCCTAAGCTAAAAATCTCCTTGCCCTGTCTTTTCTGCAGAAAATTTATACAGATATTCTGAAAATTTATACAGATATTCTGAAAATTTATACAAATATTTGCCATTTTGCTCTAGAATGTTAAATACCAGCCAAAAATCAAGAGATCAGTCAAATGATAGTTACAGGGCAATTTTAGCTGAAATTGCAGATTTCCTTTACAGCTATTTGAGTTCTCCCATGTAACAGCAATAAAAAAATGTTAAGAATAATGTTATAGCCTAACAGTGACTGGGTTCAAATTCCATGATTAGCTATGACTTACTGAACAAAACAGAGAGGCTTCATCCACACTGTGGTTTAGCACCATTTGCAAACTATTTTTTCAAAACAGTAGCCTTAAATACCAGAAAAAATCACCTCCATCTCCACTGACAATTAAATCACTGTATTAAATATATGCTGCCTCATATATTTATTTATATATTTATAATTTATATAATTTATTTATTTATATTTCTATAACAAAGCACATGGGGGCATGGTGGTCTAGTGGTTAAGATGCTGGGCATGTCAGCCAAAGTCAGCAGCCTGAGTTTGAGACCCAAGCGCTGTGTAACAGGGTGAGCTTCTGCTACTTGCCCCAGCTTCTGCCAACCTAGCAGTTCGAAAGCATGCAAAATGCAAGTTGATAAATAGGTACCACCTTTGGTGGGAAGGTAACAGCGTTCCATGCACCTTGGCGTATAGTCATGCCAGCCAGATGACTATATGAAAGCGTCTTTGGACAACGGTGGCTGTTCAGCTATGAAACGAGATGAGCACTACTCCATAAAGTTGGACACAACTGAAAGGGAAAACCTTTACCTTTTACCTTTATAACAAAGCACATTTCTATAAAATCTTAACAACTGCTATTAGGAAGTGCTAATCATCACAGTCAAACCACCACACTTCAAAAAAACATGTGCTGGAAGCTGGAATGTATGGGCATGTTCATTATAGAAATTTTATTGATAAGTCAATTGATCATATCAAATACCAAGTATATTAAATTGATAAAAAAATACAAATAGATATAAATAAAACAATAGGACATGTTCATAATAAGCCATCACCCTTGCAATTAACCCCAATTTAATCTAAATATCCTATACTATTCAAAAGTCCTTTTAAATAAAAAGTGCAGTCTTACTTGTGATACATCGGTTCATTCCCTGCAAAAAAGTAAGACAGTTTCTTCCAGGTGTTTTATTTTTAAATAAAATAAAAACTAAAACATATTCCCAATATGTTTTAGTTTTTAAATAAAGGTCTAAGTAAGTAGCCCTTTCTGCAGAGTACTGTTTGCAGGTAACAATAATGTATCCAATGTCTTCAATGGCTGGTGCTCCACAAATGCTGTCTTTCTTCAGATGGAACTCTTATGGGTATATTGACCTGTGGGCCTTGGATTTAGACATTTTTTCTGGGCCCCCACCTACCCACAATGCTGAAATGATGATATTCTCCAGCCCTAGAACAGACACAACATAATGGAAAGGAGTCAAGCCACACTTGCTTACTTAAGTCGTACCTGAGGCACAGATTTGCCATGCAGTGTATTGCAGCCCTTTTCCATTCAGGGTCAGTTTGAGCCAAGCTGTTGTACTCCATCAGAAGTCCATCTTCCCCCAGCAAATCTGGGAGATACTTTAAAAAACACCAGTCAGTACATGCTTGTTGAACAATTTGTGGAAAAGATGCAAAACAGGAATTAGAACTAACTAAGTTACACAACAAAAGCATGCTTAGTGCATGAGCTCAGCCACCTTATGTCTTACTATGGCTTACAGAATGAAATATGTGGGTCAAGATTGTACTAAAGCAGAAAATGGGTGAAAACTGAAGATTTCATTCAAGACATTTCCTCACCATTTCTCCCATCATCTTACCAGATAGCAGGAATTATTCTTGTTTATTTAGCATGGTATAGGAAATTACCACCATTATTTAGCTGCAAAACAGTCTAATCCAACCTGCATTGAATTTCAGTTCCCATCACTACAGATTATTGCTTATATTAAATAATTAGAGCTGGACCAATATATCTGAAGGATACTAAATTAGTAAATGTTTCCATAAGCAGTCCTTGATTTATGATTGATCGCCATTCAAAGTTATGATGGACCTGAAAAAGGAAACCTATAACCAAATTCAGAATTATGATGGTTGCTCCCCCTGCAGTCATGTGACTGCATGCCAGGTGCTCAGCAACTGGCTTGCATTTACAGCCTTTTGCAATGTCCCACTGTCATGTGACTGCATTTTATGACAGTTTTGCTGAAAGTCAGCAAATACTTCTGATTTTTGACAAAAACAAAAACGCTTTAAGACTAGTGCTTTGCTCAACGACTGCCACAAAAAAGTCATAAAATCAGCCTGTTTTATGACCATCACAACTTACAACTTTAATGGGCAGATTCCATTATAGTTGTAAGTCAAGGACGACCTGCACCACAAAGGATTTGAAGTCTTCCAAAGAACCCAAAACATTTTTTTAATTTCTAACTTATCTATGCTGTGAACGTGGTATAAAAATATCAAAACAGAACTGAAGATGACAGATTACTTTCTGTCAGGATGATTCATAATTTTTCTATTAACTCAGCGATCTTCAGGGAGTATATCAGAATCTACAAAATTTGGTTAGTCCTTCTGCTTGGAGTCACTGGGTAGATCCATAAGGATGGGATTAGTTATGAACCTATTTGTTATGGTTCTGCAATTCAGATGACAATTCTTAGTAAAAGGCATTGAAATTTTCTTTTAACTTGCATTCCTCCTCTTCTGCTATTAACACTACATCTACAATGTCAGCCCAACAGCACAATCTGCCCAGAATTCCTCTGCACTGGGCAAACAGAAAGAGTTTCTAAGCAAGATATTCAAAAATATACTCCAATCCACCTTTTGGCACTTGGGCCCATTGCTGTAGACAGATGCTGCCAAGGCCTGCAGAATTTCAACATGTGTCCAAGTGCTACACTTTCTCAGAGCAGCGATGAAATAAGGCAGAAGATAATTCAAGCTTTCTTCATCAAGTACAACCTGCAATTGCAGAGAGAAAAATGAAATTAGCATAATCTTGCAATTGATACATTCAGGAAAACAGTTCATTAGACAAGCAGTAAATCAGTTTCGGTCAATGTTGGCTCTTCGGCTATGAAACGGAGATGAACACCACCCCTTAGAGTCGGTCATGAGTGGCAGGGGAACCTTTATCTTTTTATTTTTTAAATCAGATTCATTAACTATTGTTCCCTGTCAGTCTAAAATGCACATCCAGAAGCAAAAGGATGTAGTAGCCAACAGACCCAATAGCTGTCTCATCAGAATATTGAGGGGAGAAAAGGCGTGCTACCTTTATAGTATCCACATAATTTTTCTAATGGCAACATAATAAATCTTCTTTCATAATGCATACAAGAGTCAATGTACTATTAAGTCAATGAAAATATTAATTATGAGCATTTGAAGTCATACCTGGCTTAAATTTAGGTACTCCATCAAAATGTGGCCAAAAATATAGTTTTCTCACCTGGAATCTGTTGAGCAGCTGATGAATTAACTGGCACACTTTGTTCACAAGGTGTTCTTGATTAAACTGGACTAGATTACAAGCTTGGACAATTAGTTCACAAACATCCTGCCATACAAAAGTTGACAAAAGGGGAAGGTGTATTAGTTATTTTTAATGCCCTAAAAATATACAGCGAAATAAAATTTAATGTAACAGATGTTGTAGTACCAACTTATGATAGGAGAGACATAGATTTAAGTCCATACACATTTAAAAGTACAAACATCACAAGCAGGTTAGTATATCTCAACTTTTCTCATAGATTTGTTGCTATGTGGAAATAATACTATATAATGATGAAACAAAAAAAGAGGAAAAGATCTCTCTCAGTCCTACTACCTCACAAAGTGTTGTTATGGGGAAAATAAGAGGCAGGAGTATTAAGTTTGTTTGTTGTCTTGAGTTATACATATAAAAAGGTAAGATAATATACTCCCAAATAGGGTCATTAGTGGATAAATTGAACATAATTTTGGGGGGGTGTTTTGACATCTAAAATTAAATTATTGGTTTATATAAATTGTACTGTATAAATACAATTCAAATTTGCTTTTTTGGTGCCTTTGAATCAGTGTTGACTCCTGACAGTGCCAATCTGCAGATTTCTTCACAAGATTCTCAGAAATGTTTTGTCCTTGCTTTCTTCCTACGTTTGAGAGAGAGTGACTGGCTCAACTCACAACTTTTATTGTAAAGTTATGGTAACAGAATCTTATGAGTCTGAAAGCTCTTCTCCCCTCCCTTTACTCTCCTGAAAACTAGGGAGAGACCCTTCTGAGATGTTTCCCATATTAACTTTTCTTCTGTGGGTTGAGGTATTTTTCCATGACAGTTCTCTAAGCTGCAGCAATTCTTCCATCATCCAAGATAATTTCCACATGCCATTATGCTGCCATGGCTAGTTTCTTCTTCCTAGGGCTGAGAAAGAGCAACTGGCCCAACATCGTCCAGCTGGCTTTGTGCCTAAGCCACCCGGTTCCCATCCTGGTGCTTTAACCCCTTTACCAAGCTGACACATTGCCTTTGAATCAATCTTGACTCCTGGAAACTGCCTGGACCAGTCCCTGTATGTTTATGGAGATTCTCAGTCATCCAGGTCACACTTGTCCCAAAGGTGCTTCTTTTTCAAAAGGCAACTGGGCTTGCTTGATTTTTCTTGAAGACATTTCACTTCTTCATAATTGAAGAAGCTTTTTGCATGAGAACTAAATAATTTTCAAGAAAAATCAAGCAAGTCCAGTTGTCTTTTGAAAAAGAAGCACCTTTGGGACACAGTCCTTGTAATTTTCTTGGCAAGATTTATGGAAGTGGATGCCATGGCTGGTTTCTTCTTCCTAGGACTGAGAGAAAGTTACTGGCCCAAAGTCACTCAGCTGGCTTTGTTCCTAAGGCAGAACCAGACCTCACTGTCTCCTGGTTTCTACCCTCGGGCTTTAACCACTGCCCCAAGTGGACTCTCAATATTCCCTCAGGATAGAAGGGAATATCTGTAACTCAGGATTGAACAGTGGAGTCCTTGGTGCTCTCTGAGCTTGAATGTTTTCTTGCAGACGTTTCATTACCCAACTAAGTAACGTCATCAGTATTAGAAGGGAATGGGGCTTACAAACTGGTCTTGCCTGAGTAAATACAAAATAGCAAACCCCCCTCCAAGTGGGTGATGGCACCTCACTTGGAATCTATTTCCTACACCCCATCATGTTCCCCTTCAAAGCTTTCCTTCTCCATGTCTTCCACCTATAATTGCTTATTCCAAGGCTGGATTCGCACCAAAGTCCCCCGCCACCCTCAGGGAATGACGGGAAGGCTGCTCTTCTTGCCCGGCGAGAGGGCTGCCACCGGCTCCTCGCCGCTCCTCTGCCTTCTCCAGCTACTCACCTCCGGCTTCGGCCTCCACGGCGCCACTCCCTCCGGGCCGCAGGTCTCGGAAATGAGCTCGTCGAAGAGAAGGTGGAGCTCGGGGCGGCGGTGGCCGACGTCCTCCACTCCCGGGGCCTGGCTGAGGTCGAGGGCAAGACGCAGAGCCTTGAGCCGCGCCAGGTAACGTTGCAAGCAGAGCCTGGGTTCAGTCCAGGCGGAGCTCGACACTCCTGCCGCTGCCGCTACCGACGCCGCCGAGCCTACACCAGCCGTGGAGGACTCCGTCGCCATTTTTCCAACTCGGCTATCGGTTGCTGGGGCAACTGGGCCGAGGAGGGACGCAGAGGCCTAGTTTCCGGGTGAAAGCCACTATAGATTGTATAGGACGCCGCTGCAGGTCGAGCTCTATGGTGAAACAACTTCCGGGGCTATCTGAGGAGCGCCCTTCGCAGGCAATGGGACGCGAAAGCACGCGGTATTACTGTAATCTTCCAAAATTCTTTTTATTTCAGAGGGAAGAAGGCAACCGTAATTAAAACGTTTAGGTTTATTCTCCAACCAAGAAACTCGGCTTAATGATGTAAACAGTTACGTACGGAGACTACAATCAGGCTTCCGTGTCTGGGCTGCAAAAAAAAACCTGACCACCTTCAGCATTCTGCAGTGGAACGGTTGGATGACCAAGCTTGAGTCTTGTTCTCCCTCAGAAGCTGTTCCAGCCATATTGAGAGCTGTATCTCAGTGCAAAAAGCAGTATTCTGTACTAGTTGCTCAAAGGTTGGGGCACTGATGTAGAAGGGCTGGGAAATGGTTGCCTATCATTTGGGCCAGTTCTGAGTTTGTGTCTAGCGTTATGCTGGAAGAGTCCCAGTCATGTGGCTAATAAATAAACAGACTTGATAGGTTGTGGCTTACTGCTAGGCCATAAAATAAAGTGGACTAGAACACGAGAACCCCACCGTTTTTCTCTCCTGTTTCATCCATATGAAGATCAACAGCAGGATTTCCCAACCTTGGCAACTTTAAGACGCATGGATTCAACTCCCAGAATTCCCCAGCCAGCATGTCCATGTGTCTTAATGTTGCCGAGGTTGGGAAATGGTGATCAACGACAAAGGAGCTGTAAAGTCAATGTTCGCTGGCCTTCCTCTGCAAAGGAAGCAACAAGGAGAGCATTATCGACAGAAGAGAATATTTGTAGCTCTGTTGAACTGTAGGGTCCTTGGTGCTCTCTGAGCTTGGTTGTTTTCTTGCAGACATTTCATTACTCAACTTAGTAACATAATCAGTGCTAAAAGGGAGTGTGGTTTGCTCTGTTTTTATATACTTCCTGAAAGCCTGGCAGTCAGACAATCATCAACAGGCACATAAAGATAAACAACATCTACATGCCATTCAAAAAGAGACAATCAACACCCAGCAGTCAACAGCCAGATAAGCAGAGATTAACACCAAGATTAACACTAGACCAACAATCAAGAAGTAAACAATACCCCATTCAAGTTACTACTAACTCAGACAAGCAAATAGTAAACAACAAGTCTAATCAAGGAATCACCAAGAACACTCCCACCGACATTGACAGGGCAAGTCACTAGTATATAAAAAGACAGCAAACCCCACTTCCTTTCAGCACTGATGATGTTACTTAGTTGGGTAATGAATATCTGCAAGAAAACAAGTCATAGAGCACCAACGACCCCAAGGGAGAGCATTCTTCCTGGCAAACTTGATGTCCACTCTGGTAACTATCTCGTTGCAGGTCCTCCATTTTTTTAAGTAACATCAAGCAATCTCTCATGAGAGGGCTGAACATATTTTGATAGCAATCTAGCATTCCATAAAGGCTCAACATGAGATGTGACTTGAGCTTTAGAAGTTACCAAAGTTACATCCAACAGCACAAACCAAGATGGCCGTAGAGGACAATAGCCAGCAAGTGAAGGCTTCTGACTGTCCCACCCTCACCACCATGTCCACTGACCCACCAGAGATCATACAAAGCTTGGATCCAAAGAAGATGGAAGGATCACAAATGTCACATCAGCGAAATACCAAGTTAGGCAAACCCAGTTGTGGGTTAGAGATGAGATGAAGGCGCTGACATGAAAACAAGTCCTTGAAGAATGCTGAGTGTGACATCTTCAGGCTCATGTCATTAGCCTTAAGATAACGTAAACATAGCAGAAAGCTTTGTGATGCTTTAAAGTCTAAGAAATTACCATATTCCTTAGTCAATTACATTCTGTTTCATTCCATATCTGTTTACATAGTTTCCATTCCATCATCTTTCTTGCATATCTGTCACAAGCATATTTATTTGTTCACAGGTAGTGATGGAAATATTCAGGAAAGGTAAAGGTGAATCCTCTTTCTAGAAGGCCCTCAGTCTGCTTAGAAGACAAATCCTCTGGCATTCACGGCTGAAATGCTGTATTCAGTATTTGACAGATCGACAAACAGAAAATGGAGCAGATTTATTCTTTTTTCCTCCAGAGGACACAGGTGGAATTTGTAAGAATACAGATTTCAGCTGAACATTTGGAAAAATAGCTTTCCAATGGATGATGAAACAGCAATAAGAAAGGATGTCATTTGCTTCTGAAATCTATAGATCTTGCTATTGTGGTTTATAAACCCGTTTACAAGGGATCCGGTTAGATGGCAAAGTTTTTAGAAAGCCAATTTGGTGTGGTGGTTAAGGCTTCAGGCTAGAAACTGACGACGTGAGTTCTAGTCCCACCTTAGGCACAAAGCCGATCCCTCTCTTTCAGCCCTAGGAAGGAGGCAATGTCAAACCAATTCTGAAAAACTTCACCAAGACAACTGTAGGGATTTGTCCTGGGGGTTGCCAAGTTTCAAAAGCTGATTCAAACGCACATACGCATATAAACCATTGTATGATTTAATGTGTGGGTAAACAGTGGCTTCCTGTATGTGCATACTGTACTACCTCTTTGCCTGACAACGTGATGGGTATTCTTTCTGAGAGGTGATTGTCACAGACCATATGGCTGTCTGCCATAAAATAAAGATAAAATGAAGATGAATTGGGTTGGGTGACCTTCTGCTTCCTCTCCAAAGTCATAACTTCAGTGATATGTCTAAATACAGAGGGGAGGAAAGACTACAGATTTACTGTTGCCCTATTTAAAAACACAGGAAAAATCCAGGCATATGTAAATTCTTCTTAAGCCCGTTTTCTCCAATCAGAGTTACTCTTCCACTGAAGGAAAGGCAAATGGAAAAGTGCTTCATTAGACTGGTTCATTAAAAGCTTACCCAGCTGTAACATAACATCCAGAAAGAAACAGTGTTTACTTTATGCAAAAGAGAATGATCCATAATAGTATATTGTGGAGGCAAAATTGCAGCTTTTAGGCAAATAAATGGTTGCAAATCAGTTTTAAATGTGTGGCATTTTGCTTGCTCAAGCATTAAGGCTCATTGTCTAATGTCTGTGTCTAATCTGGAGGGGAGAAATGTAAGGAGCTATTTAGGAGGTGATAATTATAAGGTATTTAATGTGGAAAAGACTAACTTTGAGGCCAAACAGATGTGGCGTAGAGTCAATGTTGGAATTCAAACTGAAATTTACAGTGTCATTTCTCAAAACGAAATGGTATGTTGTAGATTTCCAAATGTATATGAGTGAAATAGAGATTTCAAGTAAAGGTAGAAATGATCATATGTTTAATTCTCTTGACTGATTAAGTTGGAGGAGTAATCTCTTCTAATGTAAAGCATGTGCTAGCATATGGCTGGTTTTACAATTATTGTTATTTCCAACTAACTGCTCTGGAAATCACATGCCAACACAAAGGAAGAGAAATATTTGTTCTAACTGTAGTGCAGTGACTTTCATCTAAATTAGTCCAAAAGCCAAATGTATCAGCAGCTTGGGAGCAACGGATTAAGTTCCTGGCACTTCAGCCAAATTCAGGCCAGGCAGATAATTGTGCACCGTTAAGAAGCAAAGTAATCCTCACTTGTTTTCTAACTCAGATTATAATGTGAAATTTTACACTCATAAGATCCTAGGCTATGTGTGACCACAAAAGGTTTTGATCTATTTTGCCCAAATTGTCATTACATTGTCTTTCTGAATATGATAGCAAGGGGCACCTATTAAATACATTTCTTTATGTAGGAATCCAAATATGATAGAAAGGGCCTTTATTAAATACATGTGTTTGTTTAGAATATGATACAAAGGAGCCCTTATATTGAGTGATTGATTGATTCATTGATTGATTAATCAAATTGATATGGCCGCTCATCTCACAGAAAGTGATTCTGAGCAGATACAGCTATCCAATAAATAAAACAAATGTTACCTAAAACATTTATATAATATTAAAAGAGCAGTAAAAACCAGAAAAGCAGAACTGAAGTAGGAAAAGAAAATAGTAGACAGAAGAATGCTAATAATAATGGAGACACTTCAAGAGTTCGTTCATCCCTGGGAACCCCAATCCTGCTGGTATAACCAGGCCTTGAGGGACCTTCAGAATCCCAGAATAGATAAAACCAATTTAATCTCCTGGGAGAGAAGATTTCACAAGGAGGGCACCACAGCAGAATAAATACATGGGGAGTATCATAGGAAGTGCTGATAGTTTAATTTTGATTTAATTATGATGAAGATGATGCTACCCATTCAATTGTGTCCAATTCTCAGCTATTTTATGGAACAACTCCCTCCACATTTTCCAGTACAAGGGAAATATCAGAATAATAGATCTAGATCTGCATCTGGATCTAGATATACATTGTACTGGATGCACAGTACATTGTACTGGATGCGTCAGTAGTTAAGACACTGGGCTTGTTGGCCAGAAGGTCGGTGGCTTGGGTTCGAGACCCAAGGGCCACTGCATGACGGGATGAGTTCCCATTGTCTACCTAGCTGGCAACCCCTCCAGTATCCCTGCCAAGAAAACCCCATGGACAACAACAAAAGGCTAAAAGAGAGGACACCAGAAGAGGAGCTTCTCACATCAGAAGGAATTACAAGTAGCTCCAGAAAGAGTGAAATGGCTGGTCCAAAGCTGAAAGGATGCTCAGCTG
>JANHZU010008791.1:0-13003 GCA_032468055.1 Acrochordus granulatus | reverse complement strand
TATAAAGAATGATGATGGGAAGTAGATATGTTTATCCTAAAGAAGCCAGACTAAGGGAAGATAGGATAGCAGTCTATTAACATTTGAAGGGCTATGAAAAGGAAGGAGGCATAGATTTATTTTCCATAGTACCTAAGGACAGGACAAGATCCATTGGGTGGAAGCTTTACAGAGACACATATGAACTAAAAAAAAGAGGCATTTCTTGATCATGAGTGCTATATAAGTGAAACAGCCTACTTCCTGGAGGTGTGGGTACTCCATCACTGGAAGTTTTCATACAAGGCCTGGGTAACCATTTTTCTGGAATGATTTGGAGATTCTTGCCCTAGGCAAGGGATTAACTTTGAGGACCTTCAAGATTCCTTCTAATTCTATGAATCTATATTTCTAAGAGAACAATAAAATGTAAAACTGACAATCAAAATACGATGTTTTATTGGTTGGCTGTATTGCTTACCATTCCTTGAATCCAGAATGACATTCAAATATGCTTGTTAGTTACCAAATCTTTAATGTTAGTACATTTTTGGGATTCTGAAGAAAGTTAGAGTTAGGATAGGCAAATCTCTAAGTTTGTGATTACTTCAAGTTTAATTGGTTGAGTCTGTGATTTTTTAAAATGTTCTCAGTAAAGATTGTATAAATATTTTGTGCACATTTCTCCAGACTTATTTTTCTTCACAATTTTGCGTTTCTCTCAACTGAAGTGAATACATAGCTGACCTTAGAGAATTTAGGAAGCTATTCAAATGGGTTGGTATCTGGATAGGAGTACTGAGAGACAAGACTTGAGAGAAATAATGGCTAATGTCCTCCAGGTAGTGGCACAGAAAGCTACACAGATATGTTGATGAAGTCACCAGAAATCCACTTCAGCTCAAAGGAGACATTACCTTCTACTTATTTTTGGCAAAAAATATATGTTATTGTATTAGTGAATATAAGTGCATTTTACAGACTTTTTCTTAATACAGTATTTATTATTTATTGCTGAACTGCAAAGCAGAATTTCAAATGATAACTAATGCAATAGTTATTACTTTCAGCTGTACTGGCTTGAAAAAGTACTTATAGATACATTAACTTTCAACTGTGAACTAAACAAATGTTTCTGAAATCTCTACTGTTTTAGAACCTAAATCTAACAATATCTATTCAGTTTCTTTGTTTTCCTTTCTTAAAAACCACATCATTCATGAAATCAAGTGAGGTCTTATGCCCAAATGGGCATAACACTTTGTGCTAAACAAATGAGTTTAAAAAGTAAATGCTGAAGATGGAATCTAACATCGGTGCACTATATAGTGATCATATTACTCGTAAGAGTATCACTGCATGATACTGTATATTGATTGTGAAAGACTGGAAAAAGCAGAAGTTGTCATGTAAGGAAAGCTGGATGAGGAAACTGTGGCTGAGGGTACTAGTGACTAAATTTTCACATTATGTTTCCCATGTTTGCCACAAAGGACTGTGGGAAAACATTATAATTTGTCTTGGAATAATGAGCTCATTTAATATTAAAGCAAACTAACTTTTCTGTGTTCATTTAATTTCTTAATTTCTTTAACAAAGGAAAAAACTCTTAGAATATATACAGGAAATAAAATACATCATACTAATGATATTGGGGTTACAGCACTGGACTAGGATGTGGGAAACTCAGGTGCATAACAACTCTCAGCTATAACTAAGACTTCCATTTATTCTAGAAAACAGGTGAACAGATTATTATAAAATCTGAGCTGATAGGATTTATATATCTGGATGATGTCAAGGGCAAGGTGGCCTAGCAGCTAAGATGCTGGGCTTCTGTACATCAGCAAAAATATGCACCCTAGATCTCATTGTTAAAATAACACTCAGATGTTGTTGTTGTTCAGTTGCGCAGTCATGTCCGACTCTTCGCGAACACTCAGATGAGGAAGCAATAAACCTTCTACCCAGAGAGTGGAGTCTAGGTTTGTTGTTTTAATGCTGGGCTTCTTGGCTGGAAGGTCGAGTTCCATATAATGGGGTGAGCTCCCATGACCTGCCCCAGCTCCTGCCAAACTTGCACTATGAAAGCATGTAAAATGCAAGTAGATAAATAGGTACCATCTAAATTGGTAGGAAGGTAACAGCGTTTCATGCACCTTGCTGGTCACATGACCATGAATGGTCATCGAACAGCTAATGACCTCAGGAGAACCCATGGAAGGGTATAGATTGAAACCCCTCCCTTTTTTAAATGTGTTATCCTAGATGATAATGTTAAACAATTTAGTGGTGGTAGCCTTCATTTGGAAAAACAGAACATAGCTGAATACATTGGATTGCTTTAAACATGATCTTAAATGATGGTTAATTTCATAATACATATTGAATAAGCCAAAATTATGGTGTTTTGTTCACATGCCAAGCCATAAATGGTGGGAAAGGTAACAGTGTTCCTTGTGCCTTTGTGTAAAGTCATGCCAGTCATATGATCACAGAAGCATCTTTAGACAATGGAAAATGGAGATGAGCATTGCTCTCTAGAGTTGGGCATGACTGAAGGGGGAAACTTTCACCTTTTACCTATGATGGCAAGTTGGGAAGATTATACCCCCCCAAAAAAAGATTCAGCTTTTGGTACCTCTTGGAAAAAATATGAACAGGAGAATGCTTTGATGCTCATGCTTTTCTGGTGGGTATCAGAAAAGTGGTGGAGCTTCAGTCATGCTGCTGTAGGTCTTCTATCACTCTGCTACCGAAGGGGGAGTTGCATTGCTTGCTTCATAAAACAATGTGGAAAGGCTACATCACACCAACTTTTGCCAAAACAAAGTCTTCCTTTGTAGCTTTACACAGCCTGTTTAAGCATGTCCCAAGATATTCAAGCCAAGGGCTGTGGGGAAAAATAAACATCAGTGAAGCCCTTTGCTGATTTCTAGAGGCAGTCTTGCTTTAGGATACCTTTAAGTTCACTTTTTGGAAGGGGGGAGGAGATGGCAGAAGTTATCCTTATGTCTACAGTGGAAAGCCAAGAATGAGCTGCGTCATGAGATTTTGGAAAAAAGTTGTCATGTAAGGAAAGACTGGAAGAAGCAGAAGTTGTCATATAAGGAAAGCTGGATGAGGAAATTTAGAAAATAATTAATTTTGCTAATCTTTAGGGTCGATCCTGTTTAGCCCTTGGAAAGGAGACCGTTTGAAAAATGGTTGATAGATCAAAAAGACACTAGAAACAAGCAACAATAAACTATTTCCAGAAAGCTGCCAAGAATAACATTCTTTATTGTTTGCTGGCATTCTGAGCTGCCAGGAAGAACTCAGTTTGACTCAAGTAATTAGAATACAATTTCAGAATGTGTGCAGAAGATAATGCAGCGGGAAGTCTACCA
The DNA here is from genome assembly GCA_032468055.1 of Acrochordus granulatus. NCBI lineage: Eukaryota > Metazoa > Chordata > Lepidosauria > Squamata > Acrochordidae > Acrochordus > Acrochordus granulatus. Next base: position 9,635 of record JANHZU010008791.1, on the reverse strand, counting down.
ATATTTTTTATAAACAATCTGTGCACACTGAAAATGGATGTGCCATAGAGAAAGCATGTTTGTGATAGTGCTTGTTAACATACCATACTTACTTACCCCATCCACTGGAAAGTTAAAATCTGAGAACTTCTACTAATGCCCACTCTGAATAAAGACATACCATATAAGGAAATAAAACCCAGCTCTCTGTAGACAGAGTGAGCCAGAGGGAGAAGTTTCACTTATAGCTGTTACTTAATCCATACTATTTCACTTAACATGTCATGAAAAATCAGCAAAATGTAAATTATGAAAAGAGTCATTTGGAGAAAAATCCTATCTCTACACCAAAGTCAAAGTTTGAGGGGGAAAAGGAAAAAAGAAAGAAAAAAAATCAATTGCTTTGTGGCAGAAGACATAAACTTTTCATGGGGTACAGTCGATTTGAATTTAAAACGTGCTTTGTATATCGAAAGAAAATGCAATTATAACAAAGTGTATAATTTATATTTATTGTTGTACTTATTCTTAATTGTTCATTTTTTTGTAAAAATATTTAGAGCTTGCAGAATGGTTTTCAAGAAGGTTCAGAGCAAAAATCAGCAATACAGTTCCTTCAAAAGTTTAATGAAAAGCTTCATAGGTGCCCTGAAAAGTAAACTAAGGGCTTTATCTAGTTTGTAAAATGTCAAGGAGGTAGGGTACCCTATATTTCCAGGGTACTCCATAATATACTCCATAATATGGGGGGGAACTACTGAAACAAACTGCTGCTTATTACATGGTCCTCAACCCATGTGCCTCATGAGAAAGGGGCAGGGGAACCAGTAATAGGCCTCCTCCATGACCCAAATGGTTGGAAAAATCCAATTCTAGTATGGCATTGATTGATGTATCATGGTTATACTCTTTAAGTACATCATTTTGAATAAGATCTAGAAATTGGCTTAGAACCAATGTCGTGAACCCAAAATAGATATTATTCTAATTTGTCCTAGTAGGAGTCTATCCATTGCATTTTGTATTAACTATAGTTTCTGGTGGTCATCAAAAGCTACCTCATGTAGACCATATTCAACTAATGTAATTCACTAGGTGTGAACACTGTCATACCGAAAACCTGTACTCACTATTAACTGGGGATAAATTTCCTTTTAATTCATATAGCATTCTAGAACAAGAGCATATGGTTATTTATCTGCACTGTGGAAGGCGATCTTTAGGTGATTAGACCATGCATCCTTTAAGATGCCAAGATTATATCCCTGTAAAATTTAACAGCATATTACTGACTAACAACTCTTGCAATTTTTGCTTTTCTTGAAAAGCAGAAAAATAGCTGCTTTAGGTTTTGATGGGATTAAATAATTTTATTAACCCTTAAACTATAAAAAGATGAAAATATTCTCAATTTCCCCTTCCTTCCTTCCTTCCTTCCTTCCTTCCTTCCTTCCTTCCTTCCTTCCTAAACTCAACAGGCACATACTGTAAGTAAACATGATCCTGATGAGATTACGCATTTAGATTTTTGAAAAGCCATTAAACTAATCATCAAAAGCTCTGGAGCAAATTGATTAATCATGGGGAAAAGGATGTGATTTTTATGGATTGTTTAAATATCAGAAAGCAAACAAACAAGCATGAAGAAAATATCTCAAAGAATGGCAGTCAGAAGTAGAGCCCTTAAGAATCTGTTTTGAAACTTGATCTTTTGACTGATTGATCGAGTGCTACCAAGTGGTTTTCAATTTTCAGTGACCATATAGGTAGTTTTTCTCCATGACAATCTATCCCTTTCTGGATTTCCAATGGTGTACTCATCACCAATATAGCTGAGTCCTTCCACCTTGCAACTGGTCATCCTCTTCTTCTCTTTTCTTCTATCTTTAGAGTCTTTTCCAGAGAGTTGGGTCTTTGCCTAATGTGTCCCAAGTAGAATAATTTGATTCTGGTCATATGTGCCACAAGTGAGACTTCTGGGTTGATTTGTTCCATGATCCACTGGTTTGTTTTCTTTGTTGTTCAAGGTATTCTAAGGAGTCTTCTCCAATACCAAAGCTTGTTTAAATATTTAGGGATAAATCATAAGTTTGCAAATAATGTCCAATTGTTTGGGATTATTCTGAAGAACTACAGAATGGTTTGTTCTTTTCAGACAAATAGCAGATTTGTTTTATCCAAATGTTAAGTGGTAGGTATTAGGGCAATATTGCTGATCTTCATATATAGGATGATATGATCTGAGCTGTCTATATTAAATCAGCTTTTGAATTATATGATTTTTATCTCACCTTTATTTTTCATCAGCTCAAAGTAGCATAAAAAACTTAATGCTCCTCCATTCAATTTTCCCTTCAATAACAACCCTATAGTAGGAGAAGGAAGGGTGGAGCCAGGAGTTAAGAGGGGATCAGTCTAGAGTCACTACGCACACAAATGCCAAATGTAGAACTCCTTGTGAAAACTGTTAGCCTTATCTGGGGAGTGCAGATGCATGGTGGGCAGTTGGAGAAATTCTTGTGGCCTTGTAGCTTCAATAAAAATGTTGATGAGAATTGCAGAGGGTTGAACTTTTTTTTTTTATGAGGAAAGGCTGGAATGCTTGGGTCTTTAAGCATGGAATAAAAGATGGCTGAGGGGGAAATAACAGAGCAGAGAGTAGAACAAAGACACTCAATGAGTCTTAATAAACTTGTTAGCCAAGGGAGTAGCTATCTTGATTAAGAGGCAACCCAGACCAATGTTGTCTTTTGGAAACATCTGTGTGATATTGTTCTAGTGTGTTGTTCCTTAAATTCTGCTTTTGTAAAAAAAAAACCCAAAAAACTTGAAACTCTGACTTTTAGGCTAGCTGGCAAATCTGAGTTGACTCTCTGGACTGCAGAATGGATTTTGCCTTCTGTTCTGAGTATTTCTGTTGAAAGTGATATTACCCAGGCAAGTGTCTTTCCCAGAGACTCTGTTTTGATTTACATTCTTTGCTTGTCTGCTCTTTATCTACTTAAACTTGAGTAAATTGTTATTCTCTTCTAGCAAATGTACATGTGTTTGGAACCTTCTTCCCATGTTTGGCAAACTATCCCAGATGTCAAGCATGCCTGAAACACAGCTCTCAGCACTACATGTGCAGTATTTATTGTCAAGGTAGGACCTTGCATTCCTTGCAAAGCAAGAGATCTAAGATATTATTCAATAGATATTTGGGATTTTGGAGGAATTGTTTGGGAAAAATTGTGGTGATAGTAGTTTGAAAATAGAGCTTGGATACATCACATTTGTGATGATAGAGTCAAAAATAGCTTGACTGATTGATTTTGTGTTTTCTCCAGATGGGATTTTGTCAGTTCTTGTTTTCTGAGATGTCTGAAATGATTTTCTCCTGGCAAATGAGCTTTAACTTAATCCTTGTTAAATGATACATGAAAATACCTCAAAGATTCCAGACTGAATGTTCCAGGAACAGATGAAGTATGTGAAAGATCTGCAGTAATGAGTGGGATTTGAATAAAAAGGTTAGGAATGAAGATGAACAAAAGCTTGAAGCAAAATTTACATCAAGTTTCTTTATACCAAGTATTTTTAGCTTTGGGCTTTTGTATTATTATGTACTATTGTACTTGTAGTGTTTTGTATTATTTAGTAGATAGGTGTATTGAGCATATAAAAATTCATGTTTTAACTGTATCATGCTGCCAGATCCCTTTGATCATGTGCACAATGTTGAAAGGCATATAGAAAAGGATGGCACATGTGTTGTGATGTCATGATGTTGCTTGAATCACTCTGATTCCCCTTTGCTTCCCCTATAGATGTTGCTATATGTGAATGAGGTTGGGATGTTCCAACCCATTCCAACCCATTTATCAGAGTGTTTTTTTTTTAAATTAGGGGTGAGTTGCTGAAATTTGGCAGTGCAGATGGAGAAGACTTCAAAGACCCTGCTGGTTTGGAAGTTAGATGAAGTTGTGGGAAAAAACTACAATAGAATTATGCAATCTATATTTCTTTACAGCCTCGGGAGTCTGGTTTGGTCACTGATATTGAAATTATTTACTTGGTTTCCTGCCATTTATATGAGAAGGGAACAAACTCTTCACCTTTAAGAAGATGTTTTCTTAAGCTTACAAGAAGGAAGCAGACATGGCAGTATAATAATTCCAGTTATTTCAAATTGCGTAGTTGGCTCTTTGTTAATTTAATTTATTTATCTATCATATTATATAAGAACCAAACAATGAATGATCTTTAGAAATGAGGACTACACAGTAAAGTCCATATGTTCAGTGCAACACTGCCAACTGCAATACCCAGAAGGAACTTGGACATTAGAATGTGCCCTTTTCTTACAGCTGAACTTCTCTTCTGTCAAATGGACTATGTGGTGACTCAGCTGTCCTGAGAATAGTTATCTGAAATAACTCTACTTGCTCAATAAACCAAAATTAAGAAAACATTTCTTTCTACATCATGATTGTACCAGCATATAATGTACATTTTATTGATTTATTATGTATGGATCCAGATTTTCCTCCAGAAGCACCAGATGATATAAAGGTTGTGTTCTATCCTCCTCTTAATTTTATTTTCACAACATATTTTGTAAAATTTCACAAGGTTTCATAAAATTAGATTGTGAGAAAGGACTGGCTCAAAATTGTCCCATGAACTTCAGAACTGGCTTTCTCCAATTCTGCTCCAACGCTTGAGCCATTAGGTCACATACCTGAAGAGCTTACAACTTTTATTCTTATTAGGATAATGTAAACTTTTGTAAAATAAACAAGTTTCCTGTTTGGAATTAGAGAAAATGCTCGGTGAAAACATCACATTTTAAATGCAATGCAGATAAGGATGTATTGCAATTGGGAAGTGTAGCAAGAAAAGACAGTTTCTTGCATTGGTGATCATATCATATGTTCATCATATGGTGTAGTGTGAGCGCATCATCAACGTCCCACTGGGGGGAAAAGTCAATTGTCGATTATATCTTGTAAACAGATTGCATATTAACAAAATACTGTATTAAAGAGGTATGATTACAGGAGCTGGCAGCATTTCTGTCTTGGTTAATATTTGGGAGGGCACATTTGCCAAGACTGGAGATTAATTGGAGAATTGAGAAATCACCTCAAAACCATGAATTAGCAACTATCTTTGTACTGTTACTGACAAAATGAAAACAGATGTCACCAGGAGTCGTGCCAACTCGAATGCCCACAGTGTCACCAGGAGTCATGCCAACTCGAGCAAGGCTTATATTTTTATAAAGTTTTGATGGGGTGGAAAAAAGCAGAATTAAGCAAATCAAGAAAGCTGACATCTTAGTATTTCCATTCATTTCAGCCTCATCTTTTAGTAACGTGAGACGGGGAATACTTCAGACAGTGGGTGTGCATTCTTAGGTATCCTGTTACTTTCAAGTAAGGTTCACTGCAGGGAGCAAAATTCTCTTTGGGACTAGGATTGTGTGTTGTATTTTTATTATAGCATCAGTGACATCTACTTCAACAGAGCAAAATACTGGTCGCGTAGTAGCATAGTAGCGTATGTAGTATGCTAGTTGAGTGTGAAAAAACAAGTCAGTCCCAGAGCATTGTGGAACTCCATTTGGGTTTTTTTACGCTGATTATATTTTGAAAAGAACTCAAGAGACTGTCTGTTTCCTTGGCAGTAAAAAAGTACCCTGCTGAGACTTGCAAGGAGTGTGAAAAGCAATGAGGTCAGCAGGCATTCTCCGGAGGTTCCACTTATTTAATTATTGTTTGTTTGCCTACCTTTGGAAGATGCTGTGGAGAACCTGGTCATTCTGCTGGGGGCTGTGCCCGAGAGAAGAGCTTAAATGACTGTAAACATTTATAAAGGCATCTTTTAATGCCTAGGTTGAAAGATCAGACTGAGAGGAACCTTTATTTTTATCAAATAGGTCATAATATTTACCTTGGATTTTGTAGCTTTCTGGGCCTTGTATCTCCAGCTCAGGATACCTGAAATGTAGTATCTTTCAATGTGAAGTTAAAACGAAACACATTTGGGGAAAAAAAACTTTATTGCAAGCACCGGGGTTTGTGATGAAATCCGATGTTGCATTAACAAGCTAAAATTGTGAGACAGAATTTGGTTACTCGTTCTTTGATGCTAAATGAAAGAGAGCATTCTTCTTATCTTTTTGGTTTAGATCTAGTTCCAGGACTCTCTAAATAAGCAAGACTAATGCATTATTATGTGTTGAAGTAAAAATGCTAGCAAGAGGGAGAGGGGATGTTGTTCAGATGTGCTGCTATCAACTGTCTAAGAAAAAAACTTTAATATAAAGGTCCCCAAGTGTCTTTTCCCCACCATAAGCTGCTGAATATTTCTAGCCATCCCCTCACTCATAGAAGAGGGAACAATCTAACCTCATCCATAATTCTGATCCTCAAGGGCAGAGTTTCTTAACCTTAGTAACTTTAAGACATGTGGATTTCTGAGAGTTGAAGTTCACGTATCTTAAAGTTGCTGAAGTTGAGGAACTGTTCTAGGGACATAGTGGGAATTTAAGTCTCTCCTTTCCCAGTGATTTTGGTAGAAGAAGACAAGTGGAATTAATCTCCAAGCAAATGTTGGTGAAGGAATCTGAAAAAGAGTGTTGATGTTTTCAGCCAATTGGAAACATGTGTATGCATAAAAGTGTGCATGCATATTGGCATCATTCCATTTTTATGGGTGCTGAAGCCTTTGTTGTCAGTCTGTTTGTCTGTCTCAGCACTATAGGGTATTGCGCACCAAAACAATCAGACACAGGGATGATTTTCCCCCCATGGCATCATTCAGCTGAATATCTGACTCATGCTATAAGACAAGACACAAACTGCAAAGAATTCTAAATTAACCCAGAAGTTCTGTCTAAGGCATATACATACTTATCAATGGATTGTGGTTCTAATTCTGCACTTTACTATATTCTTTTTCTATTGGCTGCATACTTCGGATGCATACTTTACTGTTGAATACATAATTTGATTTATTTGCTTATGTTGTTGTTTTATTTACTGTTGTCCTGCAACAGTTGAGAACTGCTGGATCGGAGTCAAATTCCTTGCGTGTCTAACCATGCTTGGCCAATAGAGAATTTGAATCTGAATCTGTGCTAATGCTTCTAAGTGGCAATGAGTAAGAATGATCCACACTTCCAGCTTATCTCAGCACTTACCATTCTGGGATGGAAGAGATGGGTGACATCACCCTCAGTCCTTCCTAGTCCATTACCCCAAGTTTCCTGGTTCCATTTGAAAGGTAATGGTTTTCTCTCTCCACATATGCAAATATGAGACTTTGGTCTGCTTGCTCAGCTTCATTCTGTCTTATGCAAATGCCTCCATTCTACGTTGCTGATAGATTGAGCTGGCAGGTATGCCCACCCCCAACAGTATCCAGTCTCTGTCTTCGGTGATCATTTCATATTAGGATGCTGGACTTCTGGACTTCTTACCAGGAAAGCCTAGATATTTAAGTTCTTTTTAAAGTACATTAAAGTAAAATCAATAAATGAAATTGTGAAATACTAGCCAATTCTTTGTTGCTATTTTTCATGCATTTAGTGTTGAACAATGAAATTGCAAAAAATATTATTATTTTTTAATACATTCTCAAAAGTTAGGCCCTTAGAAGAGAAAGCAGTTGGCATTGGCTTCCTTGGCATGGGTTGGAGGGAAAAAAACAGGAAGTCTAACAGTTAAGGGCGATGTAAACCACAATGCATGCAAAATGCCAAGTCATCACTGGAGCCAAAGTGGAGAAAGGAACTGAAATGCAAAAAGGGATTTCTTAAACTGTATTAATTTCCAGCTGCTTTGTGAAAGGGTGACAAGCTGCTGAAGGCTACATTAGGTTAAAGTTTGGCCTTTCATAGTCTTAGAAGTGTAACCATTTGATGCAAATTATAAATTCTACTACTGTCCTTCCCTTTTAGCAATAATAAGTCAGATTTTTTTATAAGTTAATGATGAGAACTTATTTTGTAACCTTCCAAGGCTTCTCTTACATTGGCTGTTGAAAACAACAAACTTTTTTGATATGGGAAATATATGAAACCTGCCAAATAAGCATATTAACAAAACAAAGAAACCTTAAAATCTACCACCAGATATAATTGTATTCAGGAAAGAGAAAGCCTTCTCCATTTTGCAAACCTAAGATTCTCTCCCAAATGGCAAGTAAAGTTCTTGACAACCACAAGTTTGCCCTGTTGAACTACGGAATAAGGTGGGATAAAATTTAGCTGCTTGGTTGAATTAAATAGCATAATTAATAGCAAGAGGTGAGCTAAGAATCATTTTTGCATCAAACTGATATCATAACTCAGAGATGGGATAAGATGCAATTTTTTGTACAGCCTTTGGATAAATCACTGGTGAAGTTTTGCCTACTTCTGCAAAAATTGGTTTGTGAATTTCACAAGAGTCACAAACAACAAAAAACAGAGAATTACAAAATGGAGAAACGTACCCAACATCCCAACATCCTCTGATGACCATTTATTATCCTGACAGTATCTCACATCTTTACTGGAGCTGATGGGCTTTTGTCAAGAATGACTCAAATGTTTGTTAGACATGTTGAAATCCATTTATAAGCAGTTGTAAATCATGGGAATGGCAAGATTGTAATAACAAAGAATATTTGAAAGAAAGGAATTACAAGCAGACACTTCAAAATGCCTTAGTACAGGCTAAAAAGATGCAATGCATATGATCACTTTTTAGTTGCATAGTGTCATAGATGTTGGGCAAATTTGATATGTTCAGAAAATATGGAACAACTGCTGGCTGGTAAGGTGATATTCTGAGCAATAGTATTATTTATTGTGGTCAAAGATAAAAAGATGAGATACATAAAACTGCTAATGACAAGAAAATGATAATTATTTAGTTGCTGTATAGGATCATACTGTAGATGTTCGATAAGTTTGATATGTTAAGGAAATATGGAACAGCAGCTCAATGGAAAAGCAAAACTCGGAAAAATAATGTAATTTATTATAGTCAAAGAGTGGTTACTTCAACAAACATTAAAACTAGACAATCCAGCTGTACAGATTCTGTACACAATATAGCAGAACTTAGAAAAAAGAGAGATAAATCATAGGTAGGAAAACAGAATAAATCTAATGGCCCTGGAATTTAATTGTAAATAAAATTGCATAATATGTACAACTGTTGTTATAGAATACAAAATGGGTCATGATTTCACTAAGATCCACCTTGCATGGATAGAACTACTTCTCATATGGAATTATTATTTCCCTTCCAGTATGGTGGTTGGTAACATGTCAAATGTGCTGATGTCAAAGCTCTTCTGAAATTCAATAATTTAATTTGACTTACAAATCTATCTGGATGAATCATAAACTGGAATTAAGATTGCCAGAAGAAACTTTGACAACCTCAGATATGAAGACGATACCAGTCTAATAGCAGAAAGTGAAGAGGAACTAAAGAGCCTCTTGATGAGGGTGAAAGAGGAGAGTGCAAGTGCTGGCTTGAACCTCAACAATAAAACAATTAAGATACTGGCATCCGGTCCCATCACTTCTTGGCAAATTTTTGTTGTTCAGTCGCGCAGTCGTGTCCGACTCTTCGCGACACCATGGACTGCATTACGCCAGGCCCCCCTGTCTT